>CAUYQU010062136.1:0-230630 GCA_963574635.1 Cheracebus regulus | reverse complement strand
TCCTACCCACCACCACCACCACGTTCAGGGGATGCTTTATGTTCTCTGCACCGTGCCATGTGGTTTATGTACATTACATTTACTGTTATGAAGGACCCTATGTGGGAAGGACTGCTCTACCCCAGTTTTTTTTTTTGAGATAGAGTCTTGCTCTGTCGCTGGAGTGCAGTGGCCCAATCTCAGCTCACTGCAAGCTGTGCCTCCTGAGTTCAAGCAATTCCCTGCCTCAGCCTCCTGAGTAGCTGGGATTACAGGCATGTGCCACCATGCCCGGCTAATTTTTGTATTTTTAGTAGAGACAGGGTTCCACCATCTTCGCGAGGCTGGTCTTGAACTCCTGACCTTGTGATCCACCTGCCTCAGCCTCCCAAAGTGCTGGAATTACAGGTGTGAGCCATGCGCCCAGCCTGTACCCCAGTTTTACTTTATTTATTTTGAGACAGAGTTTCACTCTGTTGCCCAGGCTGGAGTGTAGTGGCATGATCTCAGCTTGTTGTAACCCTTCCTCCTACGTTCAAGCGATTCTCCTGCCTCAGCCTTTCTAGTAGCTGGGATTACAGGTTCTGCCACCACGCCTAGCTAATTTTTGTACTTTTAGTAGAGACGGGGTTTCACCACGTTGGCCAGGCTGGTCTCGAACTCTTGACCTCAAATGGTCTATCCTCCTCTGCCTCCCAAAGTGCTGGGATTATAGCTGTGAGTCACCGTGCTATAAACTGTATCCCAGTTTTACACACATGCGTACGTGGTGTGCTCAGAGCGATGAGGGCCACAGAGCCAGAAGGTGTTGTAGGCAGGATTTGAATGCAGGCCGGCGAGTTCAGATCCCGGCTCCCACTACCCTATGCAGGCCCTCCCATGCCCCTGCTTGCCTCTTCAGGGCCTCTCTCTGGGCCGCCCCCCACAAGCACTGTGCAGACAGACAGTCTTCCTCTTTCTAGGAGGTGTGGGTGCAAAGGACTTTCTGTATTGGGGAGATAAAAGAGCCCGTTTGGGATGATTTTTATCAGCTCGAGCAAGTCGGTTTGACTTACAGGAAGAAGCGAATTTGCATTTTGGGAAAGAGCTGAGTGTAAAGGCCACAGTGAGCGCTGGGTGGATTTATAAATAAACAGTTGACCGAGGGCATTGTATGTCCCCAGCCGTACAATGCTGGGTTCATATTGACACCACAGACCTGTTTCACACGTCACGGCTGCCCTTTGGACAGAAAGGGCCTAATTGAGTAAGAGAGCGCTGCTGCTGGAAATGCCAAGGAACCCTTCCTCCGACCTGGCTTCCTCGGCACACGCAAGCCGGCTGAGTCCGGCTGCAGCCGGGCCTGTTTACCGAGGCTGCTGGTGTGGTGTGCCAGGTGCAGAGCCTGCAAGCGACTCAGATGGCCGTGAGCACTGGGGCCCGGGTGGCCACTGCTCTCCCTGCCACCTGGAGGGAGCTGGAGCCCCAGCCAGGTCCCAGGGAACTTGGGTCATTGCACAGAGGCTACCAGCCAGTCCTCAGAGCTCCACGGCCTGGGTTCAAACCCTCACTCACGCTGCCACTATTGGTTACTTTGGCTTTCTAGACCCAGATTCCTTGGCCATGAAATGGGTACTACTGACTTCCCAGGTTATTTTGAGAATGAAGTGAGATGAAGTCAACAGTAGATGTATCTGTCCGTGTCCCTGCCCTGCTGTGGGATGACAGGGTGATTTTGCACAAGACCAAGGCCTTGCGGGGCCTCACTGCTCTCTTCAGAAAGCAATGGGGCTGGGTCCAGGTGTGCAGTGGCTCACACCTCTAATCCTTGCACTTCGAGAGGCCAAGGTGGGCAGATAGCTTGAGCTCAGGAGTTCGAGACTAGCCTGGGCAACACGGTGAAACCCCATCTTTACCAAAAAGAGAAAAATTAGCCAAGCATGGTGGTGTGCACCTTTAGTACCAGCTACTGGGGAGGCTGAGATGAGAAGATTGCTTGAGCCCAAGAGGTCGAGGCTGCAGTGAGCCATGATTGCACCTCTGCAACCCAGCCTGGGGGATAGAGTGAGACCCTGCCCTTCCTGGAGAGAGAGAGAGAGAGATAGAGAAAGCAAGCAGTGGGGCTGGATGCTGATCAGAGGCCTGGGACCTGGGACCCTTGGGCCAGAGGGGACTGTCCCTGCCCAGCTGGCTGCAGGAGCTCTGACTCTCAGACCAGCCCAGATTCATATCCTATGTCTTTCACTTGTGGGACCTTGGGCATCTGACCTGTTTTCATGGGTAGAAAGTGGGAGCAATTCAGGTTGTTAGAAGACAAAATATGCTAATGTATACTTAGTGCTCAGCATAGGGCTGGCCGCATGGTGAATGCTTGTCAATCAGTCACGTCTGTAACATACACTTCAAGGGAAAAACATCTGTTTTGAGGGCAGAACCCTATCTATTAAGTCAAATATTCTCCTGATTTCATTTCAACAGTACTGTTATAAAAAAACAATAACCATGATACTGACACTTAGAGGACCGCCCCTTCCAGGCCCGTTTCTTTACCCCTTTGCTTTTTGGCAATAACGCTTGTGCAGAGCCAACCCCGCTCACCTGACCTAACTAGTTCTCGCCTGGCCGTGCGGCGTTTCCGGGTGTGCGGCAGGAATCTCCGGTTACATAAGGGAGGCCTCATCCTTCTTACCTGACTGCTCTGAGTGTGGACCTGTGCTGCTTCCCATTTTCTCCAGGCGCCTGTCTGTTATCTTGGGCCTGGAATGCACCTAACAAAGGCTGCCATGAGGAGGCCCCTCGGTACCTGTTCATCTGGACGCATCATGTGGACCCCCGCACCCCACGTGGCTCCTGGTTAATCTTCAGGGTGCAATCAATCTCTTCCTCAGGGGCCAGACTTCATTGTTCTAAGCCTTACTCAGATCCACATCTTGGAGCTGCTGGGGTCCCTGCGTCTGTGTCCTGGTGGTGGATTCGAAGCACCAGCAGACAGCAGCGCTAAAGGTGCCTTGTGTGTACTGTGTGTGGCCATGTAGAGATGTCTCCTCTGCTGCGGAACTTGCAGATCCCCGTGAGGCAGGTGGGGCCGCAGGCCTCTCCCCTCCGTGTCATCTGGGAGGTAATTGAGCAGAACTTAGGACGGTTGCATGCTTTGCTTCAGTGGCAGGGCTGGGATTTGGACCTGGCTCCTGGCCTGACTCAGGTCCTCAGCTTCCACCAGCCTCGCTGCCACTGAAGGTTGCTGGAGAAAGGAAGCTCAAGGTGGAGGGTGGGTCTGGAGGAGAGGGGCGGGAGAGGAGCCCCGAAGGACGATGTCTGCACAAGGAGTGAGAAATGAGACAGCTGCAGAGAACCTCCGGCAGGTGGAGGGGAGGATGGGAAGGGCTCTGAAACTGCCAGCGGTTTTCTTGAGCACTTCTTGACCGGAAATCCTGCCTTAAGGAGTTGATGGAGACCGGCTTCTTCAGTCAGTGCCTGCTCTCAGACCTGCTCAGTGCCAGCCCCGTGCTAGGCTCTGGGGATAGGACAGTGGCCAGAACAGATAAGGTCCCTGTCTACTGGGAGCCAAAGAGAGAAACCAGGTAAACAAGCCAATCGCAATCAAGGACACCTTTATAAATTAGGACAAGTGCCAAGAAAGAAACAAACAGATGTGAATAGAAGACCCCCCAGAGATGGGTGCGGGGGCCTTGAGACAGGGAGGCTTTCTGAAGCGGAGATGATGGGGTGGGAAAAGAGCAAACAGGCAGAGGAAGCGGCGTGTGCGAAGGCCAGAGACAGAGAAGGGTCCCATGCACCTTGGGGACAATGGGCAGGGGCAGAGCAGCTGAAACATGGTGGGCACCATGCAGATCTTCCAGCTCCACTTGCCCCTGGGTCGCCAGCAGTGCTGCCGGCCTGCTGTGAGCATGGGCTCAGGCGTGGACATGCCTGTATCTGCTGGTGGGTCCCACATGGGACTGGCTCCCTGTCTCAGCCAAGGGGCATATGACACATGACATCACTGGCTATTTCTGCCTCCCACTGGCCGCCTCCATCTTTGCAGCGTGAATGGGAGGCCTGGCTTGAGCCTGTGACTGGTCCCCTGGCTTGGCTGTCTGCCACTGAATATCACCTGCTGTTTCAGTGACCCTCCTGCTGTCACTGAGGGCAGAGGAGGCTGAGGGGCACAAGAGCTGTCACCAAGGGTCCCGGGACAAGCCCAGGTTCTCCCGCCTCGGGTCAGCCCTGGTCCTGCAACCTTTACTTACTTTAGGTCCTGCTCAAAACTGGTAGCAAGCTGCCTGGAATGCAATGTGACGAACTCGAGGTAATAATAAAATCAATTGGACTGTTTCCCCAGTAATTCTAGAGACTGATGCATCATTAATGTTGGTAATACAGTGCCTGTCAGATCACAAACTTCTCAATAAATGTGCAGCTGGCAAGCTCTGATAGAAATTGGAGGCAAGCAGAGAATGAGATTTGGGGCCTTTGATATATGGGGTGTCAGTGGCGCGGTGAAGTTTTTATCAATTTCTGTCACTTTGGGCTTTTGTGCTCACTACATGTGTGGTCTTCATGGCACCTCTCTGTGGGCTGCTTGGATGCTAACTGCACCCCCCCACCCAACAGTGTGAGGAAGAGGAGTTCCTGGAGGGGCTTCAGCAGCACGGTTGCCCTTCCCTGCGGCTTCATGATCAGGCAGATGTGGATGGGCAGATCTTGGGACCTGACTCCATGCGTCATGCAGAAACTCTCCAAGCATTGATTGAGTCCCTGTTGGATTCAAGATGCCATCGGGCCCTCGGAGGCCTTTGGGAGCTCCTGAGGACTTGATGGAAGCCTGAGGCTTGGGGTTGTGGGGAACGATCAAATGAGCATTCCTACCTAAGAGCCAGGAGTAAATGGAAGGAGTGTGTGAGCTAGCCTGGGACGTGTCTGCCAGGAGATGGGGCTATTAGACGGGGTAGCTCTGTGGGCCCAGGCCCTGAAGCACGAGGAACCCTGGAGTTTATACGGGAGTGAGGAGTTTGGCCAGGTCAGGCCAGGCCTGGCCCCGGTAACATTGGAGAAAAGGCAGAAACTGCATGGAGGCAGTGTAGTGTAGTGGTTAGTGCGAGCACTCTGAAGCCAGACAGAGAGGCTCCGAATCCTAGCTTGCACACTTAGCAGCTAGGCAACCTCAGGGAAGTGACTCAACCACTCTGTGCCTCAGTTTCCTCACCTGTAAAATGGAGGCGGTGATAGTTGACCATCTACCTTGAAAGACTCTAGCGAGCATAAATGGATTAATACTTGTATGAGTGCCTGGTCCATTGCAAGCCCCTGATAAATAATTGGCATTACTCTTGCATAATGAGCTCAGTGAACCCACCAGTCACCTGAGAGCCATACAGCAAGATTCAGAGAGTTGAAGTAGGGCGTCCACATTCATACAGCCACTCGGAAGCAGGGCTGATTTCAAAACCTGCGTCTCTAAGCTGCTACTGAGGCTGGGGTTGAGCAAGGTGGACCTTGGGTGCCCATGTGGAGGAGGTGGCATGGGGCTGGGGGCCCAGCACCCTGCTAAGGATGGGCCTGTGAGGTCACCATTATTAGCAAGGAGATTGGATGGGCAATGAGTGAGCTCAGCCTTTGTCTGTCAGTAGCCGTCTGGGTACTGGAGAACTTCTGAGACTGGGGACTTGACTGTGGTGCAGACATCTCATTGGTCCCTGGAGGCTGGAAGTGGCTTTGAGTAGCAGAGGAGCCACATGGGAACCACGTTGGTGGCAAATTCCAGAAGTGAGTCAGAGTTCAGTGTTCCCAGCTGCACTTGCTTGGGAGCAGGTCCTGAGACCCAGCAAGCCCTGAACTCCCTCCTTGACACCCACCCACCCTGGAGCACCATGTTCTCTGGATCCCAGAGCAGGAGGTTTCTAGGCTGTGGGGGTGACTTGGGTCTA
This sequence comes from Cheracebus regulus, assembly GCA_963574635.1. NCBI lineage: Eukaryota > Metazoa > Chordata > Mammalia > Primates > Pitheciidae > Cheracebus > Cheracebus regulus. Next base: position 224,745 of record CAUYQU010062136.1, on the reverse strand, counting down.
GGGCACATTCTGACACAGCCATGGCTGTGGTGCACCTGCTGGGGACCCGCCGTGAGGCCCTCGGAGTCGGTGTGCTGGGGCTGGAGACCAGCGCTCCTTGGGAGTGCCCTGAGGACAGGGACCCCACACTCCCCTGAGCAGGGGTGCTCCTGGCCCTCCCCCAGGCTGCCTTTGAGGTGCTTCCCCTCCCCATGGCACCACAGAACGCTAGGATGTACTCCTGTTTGCCTTTTAAGGAAGGCAGGTTCGGTGGCCCCCCAGGGCCTCAGGAAAGAAGAAGCAATCTTGTTAGGCTGGGGTGTGGAAAAGACAGGGGCCTGCACTGTGCTGGGAACAGGGAGCGGAGGCCTCTCGGCCCAGGTCTGCCCCCATCCCCTCCCCGGCTCCCTCCAAACCTCCCTGAGCCCCCATGGCCCGCTTGGAACCTCCCAGTGTGGAGCCCAGGTCCCTGCACTTATTGAGTGGTGGAGGATGGCTGATCCTGGTGATGTGCCTGGGAAGCATCTCTCCATAAACCCCCTGTGCCTGGGGCTTGGAGGAAGTGTCCCTTCCTGCCAGAGGAGCAGGGGGCTGGGTGAGGCACGGAGAGGAGCTGCAGACGCATTTGAAAAAGCAGGTGGGTCTTCTTTTACCACCAGGAGGTCCTGGTTATGGGGGCCGTAGAAGCACGGTGCTGACATGGTCCTACCCAGTGTAGGTCCCACCACTACTGCTTCTATGACCCAAACAGGTCTCCAACCATTCTGAATGTCACTTATCACCACAGTGCACGTCCTCATGCCCGCCTGACCACACACCCTGATGCTCAGAGCATGTCTCTTGTTGAGTGCCAGGCCCTGGGGACTGGTCCTGGCTCAACCCCAGGAGGTTAGAGCCTCACTAGGGAATAAGACTGGCCAGATACTGCCTATAGCATGAGGGGCTGGTAGCTGTGAACGAGAGCCTTGCTGAGGGAAGTCCCAAGGGGACAGATTCAGGTCAGCCTACCGTGGGAGGGCATTCAAGGAGGGCCTCCTGGAGGAGGTGGCCTTTGTGCTTCAGCCTAAAGGATGAGTTGGGGGATGCTCAGTAGAAAGAGGGCAGGTGAGGGCTGGGCATGGTGGCTTATGCCTATAATCCCAGCACTTTGGGAGGCCAAGGTAGAAGGATCACTAGAGCCCAGGAATTCAGGACCATCCTGGGCAACATAGTAAGATACCGTCTCTGAAAAAAAAAAAAAAAAAAAGAGGGCAGGTGAGCTTATCAGGCCTGGGTGGGTGGGAGGCAAAGCCTGGGAGCTCAGTGGGGGCCTGATCACATCCGAGAGGGCCTTGAATGCCGGATGGAGTTTGCCCTTGACTCAGGGTCAACAAGGAAAGATTTTGAGGTGAAGGGTGCTGTCCTCAGATCTGATGTGCAGACCAGTAGCTGTGATGACTGCTTGGAGGGTGTTCTCACAGGGGTACCATGAGCCCTGCTGCATTCCAGGAGAGCGGGCATGAAGCTCATCGCTGGCTGGTACGGGCCTGGGCATGGGCTGAACAGTGCTGCAGATATCATGTGGCTGGGGGCAGTGAGGATGGTGGTCATCGGGAGCACTGGGTGCTGTGGTATCTGAAGGGAGTGAATTCCAAGTGCCATGGGGGTGCCCTTGCCCCTCAGGGCTTTTGCACACAGCATCCCTTGGTGCCTATTAAACGTGCAGAGGCTGTTCTCATCCCAGCACAGCTGGGCCAGGTGCAATTAGAAACCTGGGTAAAAACTGCAGGTCTGATGAGGAGCACAAAGGCCAGGTCCCCAGAGGACAAGAGCCTTGGAAGGAAGAGGGTGGTGCTCATTGCAGACTGCAGAATCTTGAAGGGCCCATGAGGGGCTGCAGGGTGTGGACTTGGCCGCAGCAAGGGGAGAGGAGGACCAAGCTCTCCCTTTGATGGGTGATTCAGCATACAGTTGCAGCTCTTTGCAGTAGGGGCAAGGAAGGCAAGATCTTGGCGCTGGGGGTGCTACTGTCTAATGGAAGGGGGTTCACAGCATAGGCAAAGGGCCGAGCTCACTGTGCTAGTGGAGGGCAACTGAGTAAGTCCTCTAGGCTGAGTGGGAAATTCCCAGTCTGAAAGTGAGGGGAAAACATCTGAGGCAGAGGGAACAGCATATGCAAAGGCTCAGAGTGCTGGGGGGATGATGTCAGAGCGGCACAGCTCTTAAAGCCAGGCCAGCGGGCAGGGTCTTTGTTGCTGACGAGGGGCAGCAAGTCAACCAGGCTTTCTTCTCTTAAGTCAGAGAAGAAAGGCCAGGGCTATTGGATTCTGGGACGTGTGAGGTCCTCGGCCCAGTGGATGTCTGGTGGCCTTCATGTATCTTATTGGCATGGCCACGTTCATGGAGCCATGGGGTCAGGGGAGGGGCCTACTTGTGCAGAGGGAGGGGTAGTCTCTAGGTAGGCAACTGGCACCTGCCCCTCTGGTGTCAAAGTCCATTTTGGTGAACCAGGGCAGGGAGGGAGGGAGGCAGGTGGCCAGGTGACGGCTGTCCCGGCAGGTGCGCTCCGTCATCTGGCATGAAGGCAGCCGTGGAGCCTCAGAGGCTGGAGCTGTTTCTCACACTGTCCCCCACTACAAACACATACTGAGACTCCACCGTTGTCCCTCCCCGCTCTGAGGATGTGATGTGAGGAGCAGCTGTCCGTAATGTCAGCTGCCACAATGCAGGGAGGCAGCTGAGAACCAGAGAGCAGGAGTGGCCAGCTCCAGGTCACATCGCAAGTGGGACCCCGACCAGCTCCCAGCCGCCCCGTGGCACCAGGGCCCCCACGTGGGTCAGGATTTCCACACCTTCTCTGTAACTCTGGCTCCTGCCCCCTGGGAGGAAGAGCTGTCCCCTAGCAGTAAGATCTTCCCATCTGGAGTCACCAGCATTTCCTTTTTCAGCTTTTCCTCACCTCCCTCCACCTACAAACCCAGAAAGCCAGGTCCCAGCCTGTTGGACCAGGCCTCGCCCAGTTGGAGCAGAAGGTGTGCAGTGGGGAACGTGGCCTGCAGCCCCTGTCACAGGGAGGCAGAAATCCGGGCTCTGGAAGTGTATAAACACGGTTATTTTTAGCCCTCAGAGGGCTGTGGGCGCAGCAGCGTGACCTGAATCTGGCCCAGCCCCCTCCTCCTGCCCTACCCGGGAGAGGAGGCCTCCGTTGTCCCCGCCCTCTGCTCCTTCAGCCTCGGGGCTGGGCCAGTGAATTCCAGGACCCAAGGAGAGAGGGAACTGGGTGGTGGTTGGGGGGAATCTTAGCAAGGCTGCCCGGGGCCAGGAGCTGAGGCCGAGACCAGCTCATGGGGACAGGATGTGGTTTTCAGAGAGGCAGCATTTCAAGTTGCAACAGAAATACTGGAGCCACCCAATTTCATGACTTTTCCATGGGTTCTTCCTCTCTTATCCTGGTCCTTTCCCTGGTCTGGCGGGAGGCGAGTCCCAGGCGCCACCTGGGAAGCAGTGGTGGCCTAGCACCCAGAGGCCGTGCTGCTGCTTTGCCGCCGGGGGCTACCAGCCCCACACAGCACCTCTCTGCATCTCAGTGGGACAATTCCCACCCTGACTGGCAGGGGACTGAAGGGGTGACGGTGAGCTGACACAATCGTAAATGTTCACTCACTTGTTCATTCAAGCAACATTGATTAAATGTCAGTTTTGTGCCAGCCAGTGATCTAGCCGTTGGATGGAAAGCAGGAAACCAGCCCGAGGAGGTGCTGACCCTCCTGGGGCTAACATCATTGAGCAGGGGTGGGGAGCACAGAGGGACGGACTAAGTGCACACAGAAACAGCATTCAGCCCACAGTGCGTGCAGTACGGGAGTCACATCAAGTGATGTGTTACGGAGTGGCCAGGGTCGGGGAGGTGGCACGTATTTTAGAGGAGGGTAGTCTGGGAGGACCCCTTGAGAAACTATAAAACAGTCAGCCACTGTGGGTGGAGGAGGTGGTGAGCAGGGACAGCAGGTGCAAAGGCCCGTGGGCAGGAATATGCTTGGTGCCTGAGAACTGAGGACGTGGGGAACCCATGAAGGGGAGCAGGCAGGGCCAGCTGCATGGGGCTCGAGGGCCATGGAGATGCCTGGGGTGGGGGGCTGTCAACAGGAAAAGCTTTACAGCTGTAAGGAAGAGCAGGAAGGAAGTGAGAGTGGGAGGCCAAGGAGGGGCAGTGGCCCCCACCCAGGCACAGGAGCTGGCGGAGTGGGCAGATCCGCACGCGGGGAGTGGGAGCGGTGGAAGTGGCAGATGGCTTGGCTGAATGGGGAGCAGCAGAAACCAGGATGGTTCCTTGACTTTTGGATTTGATGCCTGGGTGGGTGGGGGTGGAGTGGGCATTTGATCCGAAAGGAGGGTGGAGGGAGAACAGGATCTGGGGGGTGGGGCAAGGGGTGATGCCAGCCTGGACACAGGTTTTCAGTGTCTGTTGACATCGGAGTAGAGAGGGGAGCCCCGGGGGAGCAGCTGCATGGGGCACGCCAGGCCCCAGGCTGGCACAGCCCTCCTCCCTGGGGCTCTTTGCCAGCCTGGAGCCAGGCTGTGTGGGCGAGTGCCTCCCTGGAGGCCTGGCCTAGGGTTTTGTCTCAGTGCATCATGGATGAGGGTGTTCGGGTCCCCTGGCTTGGAGGCGGGCGTGGGTCGGGGTACAGAGGGGTTGATGGCTGTGCCCAAAAGGCTGGACCTGGACAAGTTGGAAGGTGGTCTGTCATTCAAGCACCGTTTGCCATTGGCTGGATGTGAGCCCTGGTGTCACTACCAACCTTGTACCCAGCTGGGTTGACTTCTTACTATAAACTAGCAGCTGCCTCTCCTGTGCCTGGACCGGGATGGGAAGGACAGCAGGAGTAGTGACATGCTTTGGGATTTTTCACAGCGGACCTGATTCACTTTCATCTGGTCACCAGACGATGTAGTGACCCCTCCCCTCTCTGGGCCTCAGAATCCCACCCGAGGTCCCGGGATGGAGTAGAAGGTCTTGAGGGCCTCCATGTGAGACACAGCCTTTCGACGACAGAGCTTTGGTATTGAGAGGGTCATGGCGTGAGTAAAGGCCTGGAGGCTGGTCTAGGCAGTCACCTTGCAGGACCTTGGGGAGCAAATGAGTCTAGAGTCCATGTGCATAGAAGCCACATGCAGGGTGGTCACTGGAGGTGAGGTGGGAACACCAGGCTTCCTGGTTGGGTCAGAGGGACCAGATTACCATATAAGCCACTGTGCTCTCAGGACAGTCTCCTGGCTTGTTAAAGCCTCAGTTTTGTCATCTGCAAAATGGGTGCAATAGACATCACTGAGCTCGCAGGGGTGAATACTCGCCGAGGTAATGTACAGAGATGGGCCAGCTCAGTGCCTGGTCTTTGATTTCTGGAGGTTGTCTTCTCTCCCTGTCTTTCTCCGGTTTATAGCCGGAATCTAAATTTCAGGGGAGGGCTCTTTTGCTGCTGGGGCTTCCTGTGAGAGCCACAGCCCCTGGCCTGGGAGTCCTGCCAAACCCAACTCTGGAGGCCATGAACCTCACCGTAGCCTTGAGGACTGGCCCGCTGGCCACGGCACTCTGAACATCAGCCTTAGGTATTGCTAGTAGGAGGTGCACTGGGGTTTTAACCAGAGGCAGTAATGAGCTTTCTGAAATCATGCCAGGTTCATGTTCTGTTTCTCAAAGAAACGATGGGCCTTGATTTCCTATCAACGTGGTTGCTGTTGTTGGGGGTGTGTGTGTGTGTGTGTGTGTGTGTGTGTGTGTGTGTGTGTGTCTTAACTGCCATGGGTTTTAGAGCCATGGTGGAAAGTGAGGAAAATAGCAGATGCTAGATCCAATTGCCACCAAACTGTCTTGAAATGCTATAAATATTTTCTAAAAAGACTAGCTTCCCAAGCCCGAAGTGTTAGTTTTCTCCTTCCTGAGAAACTAATTCCCCAAAATTTAGACAAATAACCTCTTAAATCACAGCTGTTAACCTCAGGTGTAAAAACTGTTACCGCGCCAGCTGCAGGTCAGAGCGGCTCTGCTCTGCCTAAGTGCCTCCGTGTGGCATAGAACAGGCGGTGGCAGAGAAGAGGGACCTTGTGCTCAGGCAAGAGACAAGGGTCGGAAGCTGGACTTGGCCACTCACTGCTGTGTGACCCAGGGCCAGTGGGCCCACCTCTCTGAACCTCTTCTGTGTAACAGACATGTTACAGGCCGCCTCGATCCTGAGAGTGCCACTGAGCTGAGCTGCTTTCTGTTCCTCAAAGGTAAACAAAAGTCACCGTTGGCATTCAGGAGTTCACATTAATTAGGACTGAGAAAATCTCTCTGCCCCTAGTCCCCTCTAGCCCTCTGTTTGTGACAAGGACGGCCCCCAGTGACTGGACACTTGCTGGTGTCCCTTTTCAACAGAGAGCACCTGCAGGGCCCGGAGCTTCCAGCAGGCAGGCAGCAAAACAGTGCCATCATTTGCTGTCCTTGTGTTTGCTTTTATATTTAACGTCTATCCTTGGTGAGTGGGGCTAATTTTGTATTTAAGGTAGTATTATAAAGTTCTTTTAAAAATGAATATATTTAAGCAAAAGTTGTGAATTGATTATTAAGCTAATGGCAGTCTCAATGGCAGAAGAAAATGACAAACATCAGGACGATGGGGAGGAAATGCGATGGGCTCTGCAGACTGCCTAGGCTGCCCTTTCCCTAAGTGCTCACCGATTTCTGTGCCCTTGTAGCAGGAACAGGTGGGGAGTGGGGACAATGGGAAGACATTTGACCAAATGTTGGGGGGACATTTTGGTCAATTGTCTTCCCATTGCACAATACCCAGAGGTGACCGCCACACTCCCTATCACAGCAGGGCTACAGAATGCCCTATCCTGGAGTCCAGGCCAGGAGAAACCACTCTTGTGGAGAGTCTTGGCCAAGAAGCTGGGATTTTGTAGCAAAACCAAATCCCCCTACCCCCAGGCCCTGTGTGCCTCTCCATTAAAGTTCCCAAACTGAGGGTCTAAGCTTGACACCAGCCAGCTGCCATCTCCCAGGCCAGAGACCAAGACCAGGCCTTAGCTCTCCCAGGCATGGCTGACCCCAGCACAATGTATAGTTGCTCCACCAACAGGGACATCAAGTGCTGTAGGTTTTGTTTTACGCTATTCCTGGGAGTGACAGCCTGCAGTGCTGTATAGAATAGTAATTTGGAAGCTATAAGAAGCTCTGTAAGAGTGTGGGAACCAATTGGTAATGCCTGCCATGGTGTGGTAATGCCTGCCTGGGGGCACACAGGCCTTTATTTGTGACTCATGTGCTCCCCCAAGCTAGATCCTGCCCCCATTGCATCACCAGCACCCAACCTGGTGATCAGTGGGTGATTGAGCCCAGAAGCTCCTGCAGGAACTTAGCCAGTGATCTTTGGGCATCCTTGTGTGTGGGCATCCCCTAGCTACATTGCAGGCCCTGGAGGGGCAACACTCAGCCCTTGAGCTGGGAAGCCTTTGTGCATTCCATAGCCACTCCCTGCTAAGGCTGGATGTGGGGTAGGTACCCAGAAAGTGTGTTGATGAGACCCAAGAATGATCGACAAAGGGGACTGGAGAGTGCTTTGGCCTGGCTCGGCGGCATCCCATGTAACACTACCTCACTGCAGGCATCATGCAGGTGGCCGAGTGCCCCAGATTTTCTAGGACAACCCTGGTTTCACATCCTTCATGCATTGTTCTTGAGTGCCCCTGCCTGAACAGGCATTTGGGCTCCGCTTTGGAAGTCCTGGTTGCTGTGGATATAGCCCTCATGATTACGCTCTTTGATCATTTTCAGAGCACTCATTCTTCACTGCCTTTGCATCTGGCCAGGGGATGGGGCAACCCATTTGCTCACTTTTTTCAGGTGAGGAAATTGAAGCCCAGAGTGAGCAAGTGACTGGCTTGAGCCCACACAGCCAGTTAATGCAGAGATCTGGCCTGAACCCATGACGCCCGTCTTCTGGCCGCTTCACCTTCCACTTAGAAAGCCCAAAACTTTTTGCATCCCGGTATTGAAGGCTTATTCATCCAGTCAGCCTTCATAACCTAGTGGGTTAGACTGTAGGAACCAAACAGCCTGCTTTGCATTTCAGCTACTTCCTGGCTAGGTGACTTTTGGTGAGTTCCTTTCTCTCTCTGTGCCTCAGTATCTTCATTGATAAAATGGGAGTAAACACCACATGGGGCGGTTGTGAGAATTACTGGTTTAAGTGTCCGGCTCAGGAAGAGGGTTCTGGGGGACCTGCCGGTGGTGTTCACAGAGGTGGATTGATCAGAGCAGCTCACAGTCTAGTGAATGTGAGGTGGGAGGCAGATGTGTTCACGAAAGAGCGTTCAAGTGGATGGGTGAGGTCCAAGGTACACTGAGCCCTGCCTGGCGGTGGGCGGAAGCACCGTCTCCATTGCTCCCACACTATGTGGACGCATTCAGAAAGGCTCCTCCATCCATGGACGATACTTGGAGCACGGTTTGAATGGGGCAGGGAGGGCACTGGCCTGACCCTGGCAGAGAGCAGCCTCCAAAACTACTCTGGACAGGGGATGCCACTCACTACCTCCCGCAGCTGGAGCATCTCGGGCCTGCTGTGGGGTGGGGGTGCCGTTGAGAAGATGTGGAAAGACCTAGTTGCTTTGTCCAAGAGGCAGGCACAGAGTCCTGCCTGGGAGCCCTGGCATGGGGTAATTGTCTATTGTTCATCATCTAGTAAGCCAGCTTTCCACCTTCTTTCCGCCTGCCTGCCTTTCCGTCCTTCCTCTCGGCATCTGTCTGTGCAGCATAAAGAGCCCCTCCCAACACAGTCACCAGTGATCTGCTTCCAGGCTAGTGTTGACACCCCAGCCCACTCGGAGACCCATTTATTCTGCCACTGGGGCATAGGGCCCAGTTTTAATCATCCTCGCTCCACTGTGAGATACAGATGGTTGTATTATTAATAGTCATAATTAATCAGCATCCACAGAGGAGCTTTTCCCTAGGCAGCAGATCCTCAGGACAAGCAGTCCTGGGAGGTCCCATTCCAGTCACCACTTTACAGACAAGGGAAGTAGGGCTGAGAGAAGCGGGGGGACTCATCCGAGGTGGAGCTGGGTATGGACCCCAGCTCAGAGCTCCGATCTGATGACCGCCTGCAGTGTTACTGTCTGGAAATGGTCTATAAATGGACTGTTCACCCCACCCACCCATACCTAGGTCCTAGGGTGCCAATTGCTGAGAAGCTTTCAGCACTGGGGATGGGAGGGTGGTGCTCAGGCTGGTGGTGTACTTTGAGATCTCAGGCTGAGAGTAAAGGGAGAAAGGTGGGATGGGGAAGAAAGGCCTGAGGGAGGCAGGACATAGTGGGCTGGCAGGACCGGGGTCTCACGGGAGGTGGCCTTGGGTGGAAGGAAAGCCAAATACCGCCTGTCTCCTCCTAATACACGCAGATGGTGGGTCAGGGCCTGATACTGGCTGCTTCTCTCTTCGAAGCTCTGCATCCCAGGGACAGTGATTTAAATGCTTGCAGCAGGCAGCATCCTGATTGATGGGGCTGTTCTGGACAGGCCTGAGTACATCAGCACAGCGGCAGTGAGGGGCTTCTTGCACAGTTCTGCAAGTCCACCTTGCTGCCCTCCCACCTGCTCCCCTGCTTGGCTCCTGGGGCTGACCGCCACCAAGGCCCCTGTTCATGTGTGTGCACCTGAGGCTGTCCACACCCCGGCCCGCAGCCCATCAGCTGTGTTAGCCCAGCATGCAGGTGTGCTGCTCTTGGCCTGTGTGCAGATGAACACAGGTGTGCCCAAGCACACACACCTGTGTGTCTGCCTGCACTGTGCAGGCAGCCGTGTGCCCATGTCCTCTGGGCTGTCTCTCTCTGGGTTGATCAGTTCGTGGCTCTGGGAGGTAGATGTCTGTTCACTGTCCTGTGTGTGTCCCAGTGTGGATGTGTACTGGTAAGGGGTGTACACACCTCTGTGCAAGTGTGCCTGTGTGCACACGTGTGGGCATGCGGCTACCACCTCATTCTGTCTTTTTCACTAGGGGTGCTGTCCATACTCACATCTTTGCGTGTAATATACACCCAGTGCCCAGCGTGGCTGGGCTGCCCCCGCCTGATTGGTAGGCTCACAGATAAGACTCTCTGGCATTGTAAATGAGTGTAGGAGTGCCCCCGCCTAGGAGTTCTGAAGGACGTGGGGAGGGAGCCTCATCTGTCCTCAGCATCTCCACCTCACCTCCATATGGATGGTGCTGGAGAGGGAAGGCTGTGAGGAAGGGATGTGGCCCTACCCCCATACCCCCACACTGTGTTCCTCATCCACCCTTTATTTCTCCCCACCATGCCCACACACTTGCCCATATTCTGGGCCAGGCCTTGGGCAGCCCCGGGTCGTGGGAGAAGCCCAGTCAAGAGTCAGGCAGCCCAGTGCACAAACGCAGGCCTGTTGCCATCGTGTGGTCCTGGACAGCCCCTCCGCCTCTCCCATCCTCAGTGTTTTCCCACCTGCAAAATGGTCTTAGCAACAGCCACCTCATGGGGTTACTGTGAGGACTAAAGGGGTGCAGAAACTGCTAGAGAGGTCAAGTTCCTTCCCCCAGCAGACTTCAGTCTCCCCATCTGTAAAACGGCAATGATGACCCTCACCAATGATCTCACCGGATGTTTTGAAGGTCAGATGAGAAAAAGGTTCAGTGAAGGCTGGAGGGTGGTCCCCACAGCACTGGTTCCAGCTCTGAGCAAAGGAGATGAGGGCTGCTGGGGACTTGGCAGTCGGGGGGCATGCAGGGCCGGGGCCAGATGCCTGCATCCAAACTCACATGCTGCCACCCTCTGGCCTTGGGATGCGGGAAGGTTACTTCATCTTCATCTGCATCTCTATTATCTTTAGATTCCTCATCTTTCCAGTAGGCATGTTCAGAGTAGTGTCGACCTCATGGCATGGTGGGAGAATTCAGGAGAAATGTGGGTGGAGCTTAGCACAGAGCTCGACACAAAGCAGCTGTTCACATCGGTGGTATGTGTTATTCTTGTTGCCGACCTTATTGCCATACCAGTGGCCACCTGGTCTGGAAGCACAGGTGAATGCATGGCGCGTGGTGCATTAATATCACACTGGGATACCTGTTAGTGAGGTTTAATCTGTGTTTCCAGACTTGATGTCCATCAGTCCCACTGAAGAAGAGTTCAAGCTTTTATTCCAGGCAGCTTAGAGGGCTATGCTGAAACTGGCAGCCTCAGCCTGCAAGAGGTGCCCTGGGGAAGGAGGGGGTTGGGACTGATCTTGGCCGACTCCAAAGGAGCTGGCTTCTGGGACTCTGAATGCTGTGCTCCCTGCAGCCACCCAGCCCCGCGAGAGGAAGCCAATGGTTACATTTACTCCTGTTTCTTTTGAACCACATGGTGGCTGCACCACAGCTGGCTCGGAGTCTCCGAAAGAAGGCCCATAGGGGATATGATGTCTTACTTGAGCCTGGTGAGGACTGCAGCCCCCACTACCAGCACTGCAGTCTGGGGCTTCCAGTTTCACCATAGTTCCTCTAAGATGCCTGGAATAAGGGCTTGAACTCGTGAACTTCATGACTGACGGACATGAAGTGTGGAAACATAGATGATACTGCATTAACAGATATTCCAGTGTGATATCAATACATCATCTGCCATATATTCAACTGCGCTTCCAGATGAAGTGGCCACTGGCAGTGAGGGACTGCTTGCACAGTTCTGCAGATGGCTGCCAGCCCACCTGCTCCCCTTATGCAGCTCCTGGGCTGATCACCACCATGTCCCCTGTGCACAGAGCCCATGAGCAGTCCCCACCACCTGTGGGCTTCCCAGTCTGCGCCCAACTTCATGATAGCTGCTAGGGTCCAGTAGAGGATGCATGTCCCCATCCCAGCAGGGGCTTCACTGAAGAAATGAGGCCCTGGCACCCAGGCCAGGGCAGGGAGGAGGCAGCTGGTAGACACAGCCAGGGCTGCAGGGGCTTGGAGGTCATGGGGTCCAGGTGGGCAGGCAAGGGAGGAGGCAAGCCAGGCTGGAGCCAGGCCTTGAAGGACAAAGAGGATTTAGCTCACCGGAAGGGATGGCATTCCAGAAGGACAGAAGTGTGTGGGCAAAAGTTTGGAGTCATTCCTGGGGAAAGGTGTAAGACATTTGGCCTACTCTGGCCACACAGTCTTTGCTCTTGATGGCCAGTGGCTGTGGGGTGTAGCAGATCACCAGGGGTTGGGGTGGCAGGAGAGGCACACCCTCGGGCCTGAGCCAAGAGAGGCCAAGTGGGCCCACACAGGCCAGAGCCTGAGACCTTGGCACAGCTCCTCGGAGCTCTCGACTCGAGAGTTAATTTGTGGCCAATTTCTGCTGGCTTTGCCTGGAAATTCCCAACTTGCCCCTTCCCTCAGCTTAGGGAGTTCCAGGAATACAGTCTCACTTACACTTGGCCGAGAACATCTCAGCCAGTATCCAAGGAATGGTTTTTAAAATTATAACAGGTGTGACGTAGGTTAGCCATGAGGAAGAACTGAGCTAGGGCTGCAGGCTGGGGGCTGGGGTGGTGAACAGAACTCGGTCTAGTGCAAAGTGTTGCAGCAGTTACAAAGGAGGAGCTAGAGCTTGACCCAGAGTAGGACTTGGCTGGGCTGAAAAAGCAGTGGCATATGCAAAGGCCCTGGGGCATGAACATCCAGGGCATGAGTAATTGTGGTATGGCTGGAGTGTAGAGGGTGTAAGAGACTTCTAGAAGTGTGGGTTCAACTCACAAGTGCAGGACTTGGAGGACTTGAGAATTTGGCAGTGGGATGTGCTGGCAGTGGGGAGTCAGGTCTGGTGCCTGAGGCGGGGACAGGTGTGTTTGATTTGAGTTATAGGGTCACTTGCCCATTCCTGTCTTGATTCTGCTGGTCAGCAGACCTTCTTTGACAGCCTGCTCTGTGCCAGGTCGGACCCATGCTCTGCACGGGTCTTGTACCTGTGTGGAGGCTGAACTAAAGGGAGGGGGTTACCTGTAGCAATTCAGGTGTGAGTGCGGGTGTGTGCGGGAGCAGGGGAATGGCCGATGACTTCAGACCCACTGGGCTCCATCACCGAAAGTTCCTGAAGCCCAAGAGAGGGTAGCAGAGGTGCTGGGGTAGGCTTCAGGAACTCTGTGTTCCTGGCAGGCTCTGTGGACAGGCAGCCTGGAAACCACCCCTGCCGGGTAAGATCGGCATGTCTGAAGGAGCCTGGAATGTGTATCTGTCATGTGCAGAGGAGGGGAGCATACAAGGCCCAGAGAGAGGAAGGTTGATGGAACAGCCCAGGCAGAACTTGGGGCCCTGTCTCCCAATCCTGGCTGATTATACACATATCCCACCACCTGTCCATTCCTGCAGATCTAAAGACACTTTCCTGGAACCAGGCAAAACAGAGCAGCCTGATTGTCCGGGTCAAAACGTCTGGGCGTTTGGGGAGGGAGGGTTCCTTTATATCTTTCACAACTTAGCAAATTTAATTTCTTCTGATTATTTCTTGACAGTCCCAGGCGTTGGTGGTAAACAACCGCTCTCCCCAGAATGTTTCCCTGTGACAGCAGCTTTCTCTGGCGAGGGTGCTATCAACACTTGGCAGGGCCTCCTCCCGGCTCCCGGCTCCTGGCTCCCAGCTCCCAGCTCCTGAGCTCCTGGTCTCTTGAGCAAGGCAGCAAGTGAAGGCTTCTGAATAGCTTTCAGCATGCAGAGCTGGCCCTGTGTGCTGGGGCAGGGACAGGCCTAGCCTCTTTGTTCCCCGCAGCAGCCCGCCTGACTTCGGAGCCTCAAGTGGCCTCTGGTTGTGGATGGTCCCCCACTGCGCAGTGAGGCTGGGTGGTATCAGGTGTCTGCTGGCTCCCACAGCCCTGGTGCCGAGGTCCTTGGCATGGCTCAGTGGCAGCAGGGAGCCTGTCTCCTGAGGGCAGCTCTGCCAGGCCTGTCTGTGGCCGAGAGACCGGCAGCATCCTGGGCCCGCAGCCTCTGTGGTCTGCGTCACACTGGCTTAGGTGTCCTGAGTCAGAGCCAGGAAATGGATCTGCCGTGCGGGGGTGGAGGTGCCGCTGCTCAGGCAGCTGGGGTGAACCCCAACCTCCTGCCCATCCACACCTGGGGGTGCTGGCCACGTGCTTCCCTCCCCTGGCCTGGCCTGAATGTGACCAGCACCTGGAGGAGAGGCTGAGGTTCCAGCCTGCTCCACACTCCACTGCCTTGCTCAGGCCCCTACCCACAGGCTGTTTTTGGCAGGGTGGGTGCTCAGACACGGGCACTGCCCTATGCTGTGCTTTTGCCTGAGTTATTCGATCACCTTTTTCTAGAATGCCCTTTCCAACCTGTTGTCTGGGCGATTTTCTGCTCCTCATCCAACAATGTACCCAAGAATAGCTTTTTTGGTGAAGGCTTCCCTGGCACGCCCACTCTGGCCAAGGCTGAGCCCCCTCTCCATTGACGGGTCCTGTGACAGTGTAGTATATTCACATTTGGAGCCCGTTCGCCTGTGTGGGTGCCTTGAGGCTTTTCCTCTGTGGGTGCTACAGGACTGTTGTGTAATATCAGCTCAATAAAGCAGGCTGGATTTAATTAAGGGGGCTCCTGAAGGCGGTGCTGGAGTCTCCCTTTGTTAGTGGTATGGTGAAGAGGAGGCGGGAGTTTGGAAATGGAGAGAGGCCAGCCTGCCCCCTGCCCCCGATTGCCTCCGAGGGCAGCGATGCCCCCCTGACTGCTGGCGACTGGGGCGGCCCCCTCCGTTCCCATCCAGGGCAGCTTTCCCTGCCCGGCAGGAGCCAGCTCCCCAGGTTGCCGGAGTGATCACTCTCCAGAAAACACCCCAGTGGAAACTGCATGAATGATTGATAAGAGCTGAGAGCTGTTTAATTTTTTCCCCCTGTTTAATGACTATCAATAATTTAATATGCTCTCTGTATGTTTTTAAGAAATAGCACCCATTTCGCCGTCTCCGGTTTAGCGGGCTAAATGATTTAAGTGTTGGAAATGTGCTCTGAGGATGGAGGTTGAGTGAGTCGGAGAAATCTGGAGGCTGGGGGTAGGGGGAGGTGGGTTCAGAGCCAGCCGCAGCATCTTGGCCTGGGTGTGTGTGTGTTGTGTGTGTGTGAAGGTGGGAGGGAGAAGGGAGGGAGGGAAGGGGCGGGTAAAAGCCAGCTCCTCTCTGCTAAGAGCAAGATAATTGCTTTTCCGGGGCCTCACTGAGCAGCAGCTGAACAGCTGTTAGCAGCCCCCCCACCACAATGCTAAGCTTTTTTTTCTGGATTGCTCTGGCGTGCCCAGAGGGGCTAGGAAGGAGCTGCCACCGGTATCACTGCAGCCTGAGAATCTACCCTCCCCCTGACATCTTTGCCCCCTCCTTAAGCTTCTAAATCATTTTTATTTTAATGGCGTAGTAAGGCTGCTACCCGAGTGGTGTCTTCCAGATGGGGTGTGGGTGGTGGAGTGGAGTAAGGGACTCAGAGGGACCTGGAGGGTCATCTGCCAGTGCTCCCCCAGATTTTCCAGATGCAGACCATCACCTGGGAGGACTTGCTAAAAATTTAAATTCTGGGCTGCGTTCCAGACCCATAGACTTCCATTCCCGGGGGAGAGGCTTGGGAAGCTGTGGGTTTAACTATCAACCCAGGTGATTCTTATCAGAGGAGTCTAGGGACTACACATCCAGCTCTGTTCTGGTGCTTACAGCACCCACAGCACCACATGGTAGCTCCCTTCTGCTTGCAGGCCTCTGGGAATGAGGTACTCACCACCTCCCAAGGTAGCAGATCCACTTGTAGAAAGCGTGCTCGAGTCCAGAGCTGCTTCTGAAGTTAGGCTGTGACCGCAGGATAGACCGTGTTTCCTGGGATCTGATGTCTTTCCCTCTCCCAGCCTGGCCACTTTCTGGCTTGTTTGGGCCTCTCTGTTGGATAAGGAGCTTCCTCTCTTAGCAGAGGGTCCCAGAGGTGGGAGGCAGGAAGGTGACAGGTGATGTGGCTTGCCTGTAGTGTGTGAGGTGGCTGCATCATCCAATTGCTGGTAAGCGTCATCACTGGTACAGTGGAGAGACCCCGAGGAAGGCAGAAAGAGGCTGGGCCTCAGCACCGCCTTGGCCTATCGGGGACTCCGATCCTCCCACAGGAGAGAAACCTGGCTCATCAGAGATCATTGTGTCAGCCATAGCTCTTAGGTGACACTGCAGGGAACTGAGGACTGAGGGGTTTCCCCAGAGGCCACATATCTATTTAGGACAGAGCTGGAGCTGCAGATGTGTGTGGGGCAAAAGGCCCTTAGCAGGGTGGCCAGGCCAAGGCCCTGGCTTTGGGGATCAGCTGAGGCCCCAGCCAGTCCCTCACCTGAGGTCAGATGGGGGAGGGCTTCCGCCTTCTCAGTCACGCAGGGCTGATGGAAATTCATGGAGTCAGTACGGGGAAGGATTTGGCAGAGCTGATGCCCACTCTGTCTGGCATTACAACTCTTCCTGCTGTCTGCCCAGCAGTTTGCATCTTTTTGCCAGAGGGTGCAGCATTGTACGACTGCCATGGGTCTTGCCATTTTGTTTTAATGGAGAATTAAGAGGGGAGGAGTGGTACACATTTACTGGGCATCATGGTCTACTGCAAAATGGGGAGTTATAATTGCCCCCATAAGCCCTGCACTCTGTAGCCCCTTGCTGCACCCCTAGATTCCGCCCCCCACTTTGGTATCTATGGGAGAAGGCTAGGTCCCTGGAAGAATATGGACCCATTGGGTGCTGGCAGCTAACCCATCTTGTGATGGCCAGTTCCCTGTGTTTCCCATCCTCTCCTGAAGCCTACTCTGGCCATCACAGTATGGCTGAGGGTGGCTCGACCCTGGGGAAAGAGGAATAGGGGTGCCACCCAACACTGATAGAGCCTCTGATTGGAGAGCTCTGAGAGCTGGGGAGGCAGAAGAGAGACACACCCTGCGGAAGATCCAGCCCCAGAGAGAGAACTATGTTAGTATGGACACCAAGGCAAGGCCTGGGGAGGTCAGGGAGGGCTTCCAGGAGGAAATGCCACCTGACTGCAGGCTTGAGCATGGTAGGAAGGGAAAGGGCATCCTGGGGTGGAGGTCTGATACAGCCTATGGGGGTGCACAGAAGAGTGAGGTACAGCCTGCAGGACTGGGGATGGGCTACAGAGGCTGGCTGGCTAGGGCGGGGCTGACCTGATTCACCTGGGCAGAAAGCCATGGAAAGATTTGTCTTTAGTTCCCATTGAAGTGTTACATTCATGCAGAAAAGTATGTATCTTCTAAGTTTGTAGCTTGACAAATTATCCTGAAGGATACATGCTTCTGTGGCCACCAGGCAGATCAAGAAACAGAGCATTGCAGCCCTGCTAGAGCCCCCTGTGCCCTCTAGTCACTGCCCACCTCAAGGATACTGACTGTCCTGACTTCCAACAGCCTGCTGTTCGTTATCTCCTGCTACCCAGCAAACCACCTGAAAACTTGGTGGCTTAAAGAGGCCACCATTTATGAAACCTCACAATTCTGTGGTTTGGCTGGGCTTCCCCCCTGATTCCCTTGGGCTCATGTGGCTCCAGTCACCTTGAGGGTTGGCTGGACTGGAAGGTCCAGATGGCCTCAGTCACAGAGGCAGTGGGTGCTGGCTGTTGCCAGGGCAGTTCCCCACCCTCCACTAAGACAGACGCCTCCCTCCATGACCTGCGGCTCCCAAGAGAGGCAAGGCCAGAAATGGCAAGACCTCTTGAGGCCTAGCCTCTATAACTCACAAAATGTCACTCACACTGAATCCTATTCTCAAGACCGGCTCTCAGTGGGTGGAGAACAGACTCCGCCTCTTGATAGGAGAAACTCCAGGGGACGCATGCCGTATTTCATCTATTAAAAGCACAGAATCTTTGTGCCCTTCTTGACCTTTATATAAATGGATCTCGTAAGTGCATTCTCTATTGTGCCTGGCTTTCTAAGTCAACGTTATGTTTGCACGATTTACCTGTGTTGTTAGATGAAGCTGCAGATCACTCATTCCCAATCCTGTCCAGCAGTTTGTTGTGTGGAAACACCAGTTGACCCCTTCTGTGGTTGGTGGCCATCTGGGAAGTTTTCATTTTCTGGCTATTATGAATGGCTCTGCTATGAGCATTCTAGCACATGTCTTCTGGTGAACGTATGCACATTTTTCTGTGGACATGGAGTTGCTGGGTCATGGGAGAGGTCACGGGGTAAGAGACCCTTCCAAACTGTTCTCCAAAGTGGTGGGACTAGTGTGTGCCCGACCAGCAGAAGGGGGTTTTACTGAGACCCAGCTAAAGACAGGTTGGAGGTGCACCTCATGGACACGGGAAGGGGCTTCCCGTGATGTCCCCTCTGTCTGCCCTGAGCCTCAGGCCCCCAGGTCAGGGGAAGGAGGGCCATGAGGCTGATTGCTGTGTTCTGATGGTGAGCTTTCCTGCTGCCCTTTTTTCACCCCAGGGGCCTCCCATTGCCTTCTCCTTTGCCCAGAAGCTGCCTTTCCCGGCTGACCTGACCCTCGACAGTCAGGGAGGCCAGGAGTCTGCAGACACAGGAGCTGGGGGGAGACAGCCACCCAGCCTCCGTCCCTGAGGAGGTTTATACTTCACTCCAGTCTTGCCCCTTGCCATGGGAGGAGCCCTTTCCCTCTCAGGGCCTCAGTTTCCTCATTTATAAAATGACAGGGTAAAGTATCAACCTCACCAAGTGTCAGAGGAAGGAACGGGGGAGGCCTCCTGACTTCAGTCGACTATGTTGTTCCGTTTGTTCATTGCACACCTTCACTGCACCATTCATCCATCAGGGAGTCCCTGTGGTCCTTGTTAACCAGCTCAGAGGACAGAGAGAAACTAGACCTCACTTCCAATATCCAGAAGCTATGCCTGGAGCAGGAGAGAGGCCTGTGCAAAGCAGGAGGAGGTGGGAGGAGGCAGGATCAGCCAGGTGCACAGCCCGCTGGGGACAAACGAGCGAGGAGGGGCAGGTGGGACAGAGCTCCACGGAAGCACTTGAGCAGAGTCTCGAAGGCCAGGGGCCCTTGAAAGACAGAGAGGTGGCGAGAAGCGCTCTGAGTGAGCCACCTGGCGTGTGCCAAGCCTAGAGGGCACGGGGTCTGGGGGTCTGGGCTGACTGGAGCCCAGTGGTGGGCGGGAAGTTTTGGCTGCTGCTGTGGTCCATGGCTTGCGGGGCTTCGGGGCTGCGAGGCTGGTGCTGGGGCCTCAGATGTGACATTCAGGAGCTGTGCCTTTATTTGGCAGTGGCGGGGGTGCGGTATCCAGTGTCTAGGGGTAGCTCCGTGTTGGGGCTCCAGTTCCATCTTCCAGGAGATGGCAGCTAGGAGGTAGAGGTCTGTAAAGTGGGTAAGGGTCTGCTCGCAGGGTCAGAGCTTGGAGCTCACTGTCCTCCTTCCTCTCTCCCATAGGACCCACGGCAGCTGTGTTCTGATTTCGTACTGCCGCTGGGGCTGCTGCCTTGTCCTCCGCTGGACGCTCTCAGCAGACTTGAGTCTGGTCCTTTGGCAGAGGCCTGAGCAGGTAAGCAGGATGGGCTGGCCCTCTGGTGCTTGCACCCACAGATGCGGGGCAGACAGGGTGTGCGGGCCACCCGGAGTGCGTGGTGCTGTTTCAGGGTCCAGAGGGCTCGGGAGGGGATGGGGCTTCTTTCTCCGTCTTTATTTCTTCCTTGGCCTTTTCCTTTCACAGGAAGCCTCAGTGGAGGGTGGTGAGTACCCTGACCTGGGACCTGGACATTGGATTTTATTCTGCTGCCAACTCCCAGCGTACCCTAGGGTATTCCTTTCCTTCTAGAAGGCCTCAGCTTTCTACTCCAGTCCATGAGAAAACAGTGCTATCCTCTAACATGACGAGCACTTAGCTGTATTCTGGGTACTGTGCAAAGCATGGTAGAGTTAGTACTTCTTTCAGCATCACAGCAGCCTAGTGAGGGCACTGCTGTAATCACCAGCATCGTACACGTGAGAAAACCAAACCGCAGTCAGGAAGCAACTTGCCCCAGGCGACACACCTGGCTGAGCCTCAGGTTCAAGTCCAGGTGTGTGTGGCTCCAAGTGCGCCAGCCACTGCCCTCGGCCAACTCTGCCTCTGGCCTTGCTTCCCTCTCCTGGCTTCCTCTTGAGGGTGAGGATCAGGGCAATTATGGGTATCTTCAGAAGTGCCGGATCCTGTCCCAACTCAAGAAAAAGGGAGGAAGGCGTTTATCAGGCGACAGGCTCCTGGTGGGTCTGTGGTCATGACCCATTTGTGATGTGATGTGGCAGGAACCAGTCCTGGCCTGCCAGTGCTTCCAGGATGGCAGCCAGGGCCCCCTCTAGAGGAGGGGTGTGTAGGCTGAATAAGGCTTTCTTCCCCTCCACCCCTCAAGTAAGTTTTCCTATGCTTGTATTAAACACTTACTGTGTACCAACTCCTGCATTAGGAACCGACTGCAGTGCAAGGGAAAGGGGCCTGTCCCACTCTCTGCTCCGTGGAGAAGCAGAGATCCCAGTGATGTGCAGTGCTGTGGCAAGCTCCGTAACAGTGGCGTGGAGAGGGTTCAGAGGCTTGGGGGAGAATTCTGGGGAGGTGACCCCATGTGAGCTACAGTGTGGCAGACAGAAGCAGCGGATGGGGTGGAGCCTGGCGGGATGCGCATGCTCACACAGATATGAATGGCAGTTCGTGCACAGCTAATACACACAGACGTGCAAATGTGTGCTTCCTCACAAACATACGTACACAGAGGTCGCTTCTGCATGCCAGGGGAATGCACACAGATAACACTTGCATGCACGTGCTTGCTCACATACACATTCGCAAATTCATGTTGGAACTACACACAGATACATTAGCCCTCACAAGCACACGGCATTCACACACACACAAGGCGGGGTGCGTTCCAACAAGAAGAGGCAGTTCGGAGGTTGATAGCTGTTCACTGGCAGAAGCTTCCAGCAGCTCCTGGGGGGCTCTGGACAGCCTGGGCGGAGGATGAGCTGCAGCTCCGCGTGAATGTGGAGGGTGTGTTTTATTTGCAGAGCTTTCTGTTGTTGACCGCCCCTTGCCCACCTCTCCTTGGCAAACTCACTCCTGCAAATTAGATGTCATGGAGACTTCTTTGACCTCCGGCTCCTCCCTTCCAACCTTTGCTCTGTGATACCTTCAGTAGCTGCAGTGACCTCTTGCACTGTAGAGTTCTCTATAGTATGCAGAGCCCTTTCACACCCTTGAGAGCTCTTGAAAGGCCCTGTTCCCATTTGCTGGATAGGAAAACAGAGGTTCAGGGGTACAACCACCCTAAGTTACTGGGCTGAGGTCAGACCCACATCGGGCAGGGGTGTAGACATTGGCAGCAGAGAGCGGTACCTGGGCTCCACCCTCGGCTGCCTCATCTTGCAGCATTTTAGAAGACTGGCTTTTCCCTTCTGGTAGACAGCTCCAGCCCCTGGCCCAGGAGAGGTGTGTGGGTCGCTGACGAGAGCCTGGTGGAGCGTGGAGGTCCAGCCAGCTAGAGTAGACATGAGCCCAGTACTGCTTTTCCCCACAAGTGATGTGACCCAGTTCACGCGGCTTGGCACACTAGGGTCAGGTATACATGGCTCCGAAGCCAGGGGCATGGCACACTAGGGTCAGGTATACATGGCTTCGAAGCCTGGGGCAGAGGTGAGAGGCCTGAGCTGGCCTGGGCTGCAACTGTGGGCAAAGGCTGGCCCCAGATGAGAGGGTGTCCTGTCAGGGTCATGACAAACGGTTCCACATGGCTGGCACTTCATGAAAGCCACTCAAAACACGCTTGGTGGATGATTGTGGAGGACTCTGGCGTGATTGCGGCTGTAGACTGGGCTGAGGTGTGGAGGTCTTGCAGCTCCGCGACTCCTTTCTTTGTGGCTTCTGATTAGGGACTTCACCTCTCTTTGCCCCATTTCTTCATCTGTAAAATGGGGAGACTATCCCTCTAGTTGTGAGGGATTCTGCGAAGTAAGCCAGGGCACTATCACAGCCATGCCTGGAGTGTGGTTAGTACTTTCTGGCACTTTCTAGCATGTGGGGTGAAGGTGGCAGCAGTGGGAGTGGGGAGGGGCAGACTCCAGAGCTGTGGGTACACAGGAGGGTTTCCCTCCATGGAGTGGCATGGTTGTGTGGTCTTTAAGAAAAGGTGGAGAGGGAGATCAGGGATTGGGGTTGGGCTGGATTTGAGTTTCATACCAGGCGATCCCAAACAGCTGTCACTCAGAGCTCTGTGGGCAGCCACCTGGGGCGAAGTCTGTGCTGTCCTCACCAGCCCCTCCAGCCCCACGTGTGTGGCTTTAGGCTGCCAGCATGCACACCCTAAGTTGTCAGTCAGCAGACTTCCAGGGTTACACAGGCAGTTTCAGGCTGGCCATGAAGACCTTGAATGCCAAGCCCAGCTCACAGCAGGCCTGGCCAGAGCCCAGCCTGTGGCCACACGGAGCTGGGATTCCAGGGTCCGCATATGGCATGCCTGTCAGTCTTCAGCGCCAGCTGAGAATGCACATCTCTCCTCCCACTGCGTGGAATCTATGGCCTGCAGCCCAGGCCCTCCACCCCAACCTCTGCAGCCTGCACTGACTCCACAACCCCCAACCCAGCCTGGAGCTGGGAATGGTTTGCAGCTCATTGCTTATTCCTTCTCAAGGTAGGATGCCCCTCTGGATCAGCGGGGTGGGGCTACTGTCCTGGCGGGCCTTCTGAACAGGACTTATGTTCAAGCTTCAGTTCCTTCACAGAACTGCTGTGTGACCTTGGACAAGTTGCTGCCCCTCTCTGAGCATCTGTTTATTTGGTCTGTAAAACCAGAGGATTGGGGTGGGTCAGGGATTACAAACTGCAGTCTTCAAGGGAGTCAACAACCCATTGAGTTTGGGACTTACCCTGTTGTATAAATGAGAACACTCAAAGCACAGAGAGGTTAAGAAACTTAGCCAAGGTGACACAGGTTATTAGTGGAGCTAGGACTCAGCCCAGTTTTATCTGACACCATAATATGTGTTTTCTCTACCACATTAAAGTGCCTGTCATAGGTACTTACATGTTTGCTGGGTGGGTGATCCATTCTCTCCATCAGCCAGGTTGGGATTGAACCTCATGTTTCCGCACCGTGGTAGACACTGGTGTCCAGTAGTGAATCTGCGGTTGAGCTGGGAGAGCGCTGCCTCTGGTCCAGAGGTCTGAGCAGAGGTCACAGTCTCTAGTGCAGGGTTGCTAGGTAGGTGCAGCTCTTTGATGCTGGAGGAGGCAGCCAGGGAAGACTGCCTGGTGGAGGAGGAAGGTGAGTGGGGATCCTATACAGAGTGGAAGAGTAGGGTCTCCCTGAGGTCTCTACACAACTTGGTCAGGGCAGTCCAGCTGGGGAGGAAGATTCATTCAGCCACAGCTGGAAGCAGGAGCTGAGGCAGCCCCTTAGGGCCTCGAACTCTGGGCCACAGAGTTTGGTTATGATCCTTCAGGGAGTGGGGAGCCAAAAGAGACTGTAGAGCAGTGGCAGCTACTTTGTAAGAGCTAAGAGGGCCGGCCTCAGCCTGCAAGCTGGGACAAGGGTGAGGTGTGGTCCAGTCTGAGACCCAGCTCATCCAGGAACTATGGCAGCAGGGAGAGCAGGGTTGGGGGCTTGTCTACTGGCCACATCTTTATGCTCCACTGCGGCCTCTTCAGCAACGCAGGCTCCTCTGCTGGGCCAGGCACTAGAGCTTTCTACCAAGAGGGAAAAGCCAGTCTTCTCAAATGCTGCAAGATAAAGCGACCGAGGGTGGAGCTGGGTGCCACCATCTGCACCCCTCCCCTAACCCCATCTTCCATGGGCCTGACCTCAGCTCAGGAGCTTGGGATAGCCATTGCTCATGACTCAGTGGGATCAGAAAGGCTCAGAGACCAGCCCAGGGACACACAGCATGCTCATGGTGGGGACAGAGGCTAGAGCAGGTAGGCAGCATCTTTCCCAAGAGAGGTGGGTCTGGGTCTCCCTCTGGCTCTCCCAGAGTCCTAGGGATCCTCGTGGATGGTGTGTGTGTGAGGCTGTAAAGACTTGCCTGGGTGTTACTTACTGAGGTCGCTTCTCCCTCCTGCTGCTGTTTGCTCCCCTGACTCTTTTTGAGCTCTGGAGTTTGTCTGTCTCTGTTTCATGAGCCACACACCCAGGCCACACATTGGGGTGGAGGATGGCCTTGCCCGTGCCCTGAGCTAGCTCTGAAGCCTCAATAACCTTGCAGCAAGTAGTATACACTGGGTGGGGCCGCAAGGGTGGATCCTCGATAACCTTGCAGCAAGTAATAGACACGGGGTGGGGCCACAAGGGTGGGTCCTTATTGGAATAAAATCAAACCCACAATCCCTATCTCATGTTGGGAGGAATGGTCTTTAGAAATCATTTTGCCCACCCCACTCATGGCACAGATGAGGAAACTGAGGCCCAGAGAGAGGAGGGCATGCCCTAAGGTAACCAACATGGTGCTCCCATCAGGCTTTCAGTTGAGTGCAGGGCCACCCTAAACTGCTTCTTCTACAGGGAGAATGCAGAGGCTGGTAGGGGCAGGGACCACCAGCAGCAGTGACAGGAGCCTTAAAGGCAGGACTGACCCCAAGGGGCCAAGGAAGTTCTGGGGACCTGTGGAGAGCCACCCAGAACTGGGGCTGAGAGCTATGTGGGAGCCTGCAGACCTGGCTCCGTGGAGCCACATTTGCATTCTGCCTCCTGCTGTAAGAGGTTCGCCACTGTGAGCAAGGGCTTATCCTGCCATCAGTTTACGCAGAGAGCCCCAGTGAGGCCTGGATTTGCAGGCCTGATGGTCAGGGCCAGGGACAATGTCTTGGAATCAGGACCCAGTGTGAGATTGACAAGGGGCCAGTGGGTGAGGAAGGAAAATGGACTCAGGAAACCCACGGTTGCCCTTTCCCTCATCAGCCCCCTCTGCCAAGGGCACAGTGGAGTGTGCAGGCGACTCACAGTCTGGGAGGCTGCTGACCACGGGCAGCACGATCTAGGGGCTGTGAGGGCCTTAAGGGTCATGGAGAGCTTCCTGGAGGAGGTGAGTGCCAGCTGGGCCCCAAAGAATGACCAGACTGTGAACTGAACTGAAAGCATTCCATGCAAAGGGAACAGCTGGGCCAAGACCTTGCAGCAGGCGCACTGCGGGCAGATAATGGGGGCTTTGTGGAGGCTGGGCCTGTGCAGTGAAAGAAAGGAGGCTGGAGATGCCCCGGGGAGTGGAGACGGCAGAAGGAGGAAGGTTATATTTTGCGTCTAACTTGCTAAATGCCCCTGAGTAGATCACTGCCCCACTTCTGTGCCTCAATTTCCCTTGCATCTCCTCTGAGCTTCAGGCACCTAGGAGCCACAGTAGGAAAGTGCCTCAGTGGAAGAGTCTGCTTCTGGAGGGTGTGCGCTGGGTGCCGGGGATCTGAGCTGAGGGAAGGATGGGCTTCCTCACCTGATTCAGGAGGCTGCTGCTAGACCCGGGGCTTCTACTCCCTGCAGCACCTAAGGTTTCTGGGGTTTGCCAGGCTGGACCAGCCTGGGAGGATGAGGGATTAGGTACCTGGGACAGCCCCCACTACGGACTAAGAATCTGGCTCCCCAGGTAAAATGGAAGATGTGCCTCCCCTCTCTATTCTGTGACCAACTCCCTCCTTCCTCCGTGACCAACTCCCTCCTTCCTCCTTCTGCCTCCATCCCTCCTGCTGGGGACGGGAGGGGATAGTATTCCTTCCCAAGGCTGCACAGGCTGAGACCATGATGCAGAGGAGATGCCATGCCAGTGCCAGGCCTGCTGCCGGCACTCTGGGTGCCTGGTGCCCTCTCCGGGTGCAGCCCCTCCCCATAGCCCTGAGCTCGGCCCAGTCTGTGTTTGCAGAGCCTCCACTGACCTCAGCGGCCTCTCTCTCATGCCTCTCCTATCAGCAGAGCGCCAGCCACGGGCTCCTTGGACTCCAAGTCCCAGGGATTGCGCAAACCCCCCAGCAGTTTGCACAGTGGCCAGCTTAGGCCCCTTCAGCTCGGGCTGGCCCAGGTTCCTGCTTGGGAAGTCCATTCTTTTCTGAAGTAATAAAGCAGCCACCCCACTGCAGGGGGTGGCAAGCTTCTCTTATCTTCACAGCCCCTGACTCATGTCACCCTCATAGTATCAGGTGGGCTTGGAGGCAGGGTGGTTTCTAGAGAGGAACTAGAGTCAGAGAAGAGAAGGCATGAGACTTGGCCAGGGTCACACGGCCCAGCCAGGACTCTAGCCAGCCCCTGGTCAGCCTTTTTGGACCCAGCCAGGGTTTCCTGTTCAGGGCCAGGAGGCAGTTTGAGTCGGGAGCAGGCCCTTAGCAGGAGCTCCTGGGGGCCAGCAGGAGAGGCCACCAGTCTCCTCTTCCCTCTTTGGCTCCAGCTGCTTTAATTGGCTGGGGCTGCCAGTGGCGCTGACATTTACCTGGTGGGAAGGAGGGCCTCCTCCCTCTTGAATTGACATGCTAAAAATAACTGGCCCAGCTTCCCAGGGCCCCTACTCAGCCAGCACCCGCCTGCCCCCTCAGCGACCTTTTTCCTGGGTGCTGGAAGCTAATTGCTTTGCAAGCCTGCAGTTGCTTGCAACGAGAACTTCCTAGGGATTGGGGCAGGAGGCATTGCATGCTCAGCTTCTGAGTCTGAAGAGGGGTCTCTGCAAGGCCTCCCTCCTCTCCAGGTAGCAGGGTGATGGGCTCCTGCCTCTGCCTTGGTCTCTCTCCCCTTTTCTCCCTGGGTGTAGTACCTGTCCAGGTTGGCTACTCCACCCCTGGGTACTTGAGCTGCCAGACTTTCCCATGGGCTCTGAGAGAGGGAGCTCTGCCCCTCCTTGGAGGTTTCAGTGCTCACCTCTCCCTGCACCGTACCCAACCCAGACATATTCGGTCTGGCCCCCTGCCCTCATGCTGGTGTTCATCCTGTCACACCAGCCACCAGGAGGAGCCCAGCCTTTGCAGCTGGACACGTTTAGATCCAGCTGTGTGACCATAACACATTTCCAAGCCTCTCTATTCTCATCTGGGAAATGGGCGTGAATCTGACCTTGCAGTGTTGTTTCGGAATGAATCGCAGTGGGCAGAACATGCCTGATCAAGAGCTGAGCCCCTGGGGCTAGGAGGAGGCCTGTGCACATCATGGGGCGTTCCTTTCTTTTGCTGTGTAAATAGACCCTGGAACCCAAATAAATTAGATTGATGGGACCAGAAGGGGAAGGTCTTGAAGACCCAGGCTGAGGATTAGGGACTCGGCCTCCCTGAAAACAGGGGATGCTTGCTTATCCCAAGGGCACCTCCAGAGTGGCCTGCCGTGTCTTGCCCTGGGTCAGTGTGACCAGAGCCATGTTGACATTGGCCGACATCTCCCAGGCTTTGGGGTCATTCCAGTGGAAAAAGAAGTGGTTTTCAGCACTCTGTGCCTGGCAGGTGTGAGAACATGGGCAGTGCTTAGCCCGTCCACACCTCAGTGTCCTTGTCTGAAAATGGGGATGATAATACTTCCTTCCCTGTAAGTATTGTAAGGATTAGATCAGCAACACATGCACAGCAGTTAGAGAGTCTGGTGCAGGGTAAGCACTTGGTGCGTGTTAGCTGGTACTCCTAGTTGTAAGAACAGTCTAGCAGTTAGGAGTAATAACAGCGGCCACCTGCTGTTTGTTTAATGAGTTTTATCAGATGCTGTGCGGATGCTAAGCACTTTGCATACATTATTTAATGTCACTCTCCCCGACCTCCCAGCAACCATACATAAGGTAGGCTTATAAGCTCTATGTTCCAGATGAGGAAACTGAGACACAGAGAGTGGTTGAACTGAAAACCAGAGTTCAGCATCAGCCCCACTAGGGTGGCCACTGTCCAGTTGGCCTGGGACCATTCGATTTTAGTGTGGAAAGTTCTGTGTCCCAGAAACCTGTCATTTGTGAGCAAACCAGGATGGTTGACCACGCAAGGCCTGCCTGAGTCCACTGGCCCCACTCCGAAACCCACTGGATCCTCTCCTTGGCTCAGGGGCTTGCTGGTGCAGTCGGCCCCTTCCCACACCTCAGAGACCCCCTACCCCAGCCAGATTGTGCCTACCCATCCCCCAAGGCCTGGCTCCAGTCTCCTCTGCAGCTTCCTCTCTTCCCTCCCCTCTGCCAGCAGGAGGGGCATGACTCACACCTGATGGGCTCTTTGCTCAAGGCTGTGACTGCAGTTTTCTGGTGGACTCTGAGCTGCCCCTCACCAGGCCGCCTCAGTCTCCCCATTTGCCCTGAGGGCTTTTGCGACTTTGTTCCCAGCTTTCTGGAGACATTCAGGAAACCTCTTCCTTAAGAGGGAGAACAGAGCAAGCCCCTGCCCCCAGCCCTGCCCTGGGCATTTGGGAGGATTGCACCAGCCCTTCCGGTGCATTGATGGCGCGTACTGCTGACAAGGGAGAAAGGTCAGCAGGGGGACAGAGCGGAGTTGGTGGCGGCCTGCTGGCCTACAGTGCCCTCCCCCAAGTCAGGCTTCCTGGGGGAGGAGCATAGTGCTCCCTGGGCTCCTGGGTCAATTCGTATTGATGCAGATGGCCGCTGGTTCAGCGAAGCTGGGCATCCAAGCCCTCAGAGGGCTGCGGGAAGATGCCTGGGTCATCCTTGACACCTCACTTTTCCCGACCCCCACATCCAACAGTCAATTCAGCCCTCTTAACCATTTCTGGATCTGTGACCCCTCACCATCCCAGCCCTGCTGGTGACCATCGTCCTGCTTATGAATACCTGAGCCCTTCCCAGCCCTCTGCTCTCCTCTCTGGCTTCCCCATCACCATGCATAAAGTCAGAATTTTCAGGCTGATATTAAAGCCCTTCCTGAGCTCAGAGAGGCTGCCCAGAGCTGCCCAGGCCTTCCCTGATATCAGCCTGCTTGTGCCCTCCACCCTCAGACCCCAAGGTCATGTGGAGGGTCTGGGGACACCCTGAGTACCAGGTCCAGCTCTGTCCCGTCAACACTCCAACCCTACCCAGTATGCAGGGCTGAGCCCACAGCAGAGCTGCAGCTGGGTGCCACATGGATGCAGTGTGCCCCTGTGCCCTTCTCAGACTCCCCCTAGAGCTGCTGCCATGCAGTTGCCCCGTGCATCTCATGCCCCAGCTCCCAGAGGGCAGGCATTGTCTGTCTCCCCAGTTCACATGCAGGCCAAGGCCCAATGATGGCAGGAAAGTGCCACAGTTGGTGTGTAGGCGCTAGGGCCATACAAATGAGGGTCTGATTCTGGCTCCATCACTGAGTCACTGTGTGACCTTGGGCAGTCACTTCACCTCTTGGTGCTTCAATGGCATCATTTGTGAAATGTGGGTAACAGTAGTCCCTTCTTCACATGATGGTGAGATTCAGTGAAGTGACCCTTAGAAAGTGTTTGCAGGGTCTTAGAACATTTTAAGGATCAATAAAGTCAGCTCCCATCAGTCATCGTCAGGCAGGTACCATATCTATGAAATGAGCACCATCTTCCAAATGGGGCCCTCCCAGTTCTTAGAAGGGTCCTTGCATTATTGCCTGGACTGTTCCCTCTTTGTCTTCCTCCTGCCCTAACATCCCCCGGCACCCCCACCTGACATCTCCTGAGACCCCCAGGAAGCCAGCCTGCCCCAGCCTCACATTCTTGCCTAACCCACCCCATTGCCATGGAATGCCTTCAGGCTATAGCCAGGAGTTCCTCCCGTGTCCCCCACAGCCCTGCACAGGTGCTCAGACCACAGTGGATGCCTAATAAGAATTTGTTGAGTTGAACCAATATTCACCAAGCAAAGTCACCTCCAAGAACAATACAGCAATGACCAGCCAGGCCTCTGGGCCCATCCACAGGCCACTGAGGACATATCTGAGACCAGTCCTGAACTGCTTTATGCAGGGGGACAGCGCATGCCCACTCTGGCCTCCTCGGTGGCAGGGGCTTGGGGGACAGGTGGGGGTGGCACTGGGGCTCAGCAGCCACACTAGAGGGTTGTTCAGGGGTTCACCTCCCTGTTCTCTGAGCTGTCATGCCTGTTTTTTTTGCCTCAGTCCCTTCCCCACCCCCACAGTTCTCTGTTAAATTGTGTTATTATATTTAAACAAATCAATTCCATTGCAGAGTTTTTCCTGTCCTAATGATGAGTTTGCAGCACAAACGCCATTGATTTCTCACAGCCCTGAAAACCAGTTGATGAATAGCACCAGCCTTGTCTTTGGAGAGGCACTTAGAGCAGCTCTGCACGGCCCGCTCTGCTTCTCCCCTGTGCTGTCCCCCTCATTCAGGACCCCACCCCCACCCCACACCCCACTGCCCCCTGAGTTGGGGCTGAAGTCATGTGATAAAGGGAAACCCTCCTTGCCGGTCAGGGCTGGAGTGTCATCGAAAGGGGCCTGGCCCCTGTGCTGGTGGAACAATCATAGTGGAGATTCATATTGATTTTGGCCAAAGGCAGGAGCGCAACTTACAGAGCAGAGAAGTGGTGCGGTGTGATCTTTGTCTTCCCTTACAAGTTCAGAGCGTGTTCCTGAGAGTGATGGCAGATAGCAGCTCAGACACCATTTTTAGACCTTGCTGGGGCTGCTGAAAGACCTTTGAGCACTGCCGTTTTAAAGGGAGGCTCCGGAGGTTTGAGAGTTCTCTGCGCTGGGGAGTGCAAAACTTCTCTTTATGAAATCCTTCAGAACCTGCAGTGTTCAAAGTCACGGTTAAACCACTACCGAGGGCTTTGACTTTCAGATCACTGCCACCTGCCCGGGCTTCTCTGAGCTTTCTAATGACCCTGGGGCTTGGGTGGGCAGGTAATATTGTTCCCATTTAGAGGCTGGCAGACTGAGTCAGGGTAGTGACTAGAGAGAGGGAAGGGCTGCTTGTCTACTCCAAGTCCTGAGTGCAGCAGCGGCTTCCACGTCTCCTCCTGCAAAGGTAATACATGGCAGGGAAGCTACTCTGATCACCAGCCTTTTTGGCTGGGCTTTCTGTCTGTCTGAACCCAAGTCCGAAGGCAGGTGTCTCCACTCAGCTGCTGCCTGCAGCATACCACACAAGCCTTTGTGTTGGGCTGGATGAGGTGGGAGGGAGCAGCGAGGACTGTGGCATTCTGGAGAGTGCCTGTCCCACCTAAATACTTAAAAGTTTAGACAACCCATGCTCATAAAAGTATACTACATGGTATAGGACTGGGGGCCAAATTTGCTGCCTCTCCCCTATTTGAATCGAAGACTTTGTTTTGGAGACTAGAATGTGTGGCTCAGAATTGGGAATGGCTCTTTAAGATGACAGCGCAAAGCAGTGGTGAGCTGGATTTTAGGTCTGGGCGAAGGTGATGAGGTCCCACAGGCAGTGCTCTCTCCTCTCCCCCAGGCTTGGCGAGGCAGTGGGTGGGGGCAGGGCCAGGGACTGTGTTCTAGGGAAGAGGGCCCCCCACTCCAGACACCCAGGGGTGGCTCAGCGTGCCTCCCTTCCCTTTACTCTCCCTTCCTCCCTCCCCTCCCACGCAGACAGACCTCCTGTCCCTGTAATCAGGTTAGCCTCCTGCTCCGATGAGCTGGACCAGCTGCCTCTTAATGGCCTGTCGACCTGGCCCCCTTGCTGACTCTGGGGTGGGGGAGGGGAAGCTAAGAAAAGAACTGTCAGTGGAAAGAGGCTGCCCACTCCCTTGATTCAGACCTTTCCACAGCTTCTAGGATCACTCCAAACCCTTAGAATGAATGGCATCTAAGACCCTGCTTGCTTCTCCATCGTCCACCCCCGGTACACTCTTTTCCTGCAGTCACATGATGCTGTTTCCTACCTCCCTGCCTTTTCACATGCAGGTCTTTTGGCTACTTGCCACCTTCTCAGAAAACTCCTGAGCACCCTTCAAAACCCAATTTGTGCCTCTTCCTTGGGACTGCCTCCTCTGGGCTCCTGCCTCTGTACTCTCACAGCATTGGGTGCTCTGCTGGTCTGGTTCCCATCGTGTTGAACTGTATTACTCCTGGATCTGGTTTCTCCGGAGTTCCGGGAGGAAAGGAAGAGTATTCCCTTCACTCTGAACCTCAGGGGTATAGCACAGAAAAGTGCTTAGTGAAAGTATAGGGCCAGCAAAGAAGAGAGAAGTAGGGACCAGGAAAGAGAAAGAGACAGACAAGAGTATAAAAACAGCCGCTCCCAGCCCCTCACACTGCCCTAGCCTGCTTCCTGCCAGGGGGGCCATTCCCAGCAACGCATGCCTGGCCTGAAATAGACACATGGGGGCTGTGGTGGTGCATTTTCATAGCTCAACACTGAGCAACCCCCTCCCCCTTATTCCTTAGGCACTGAAGCTCCCTCTCCTCCCAGGGCCTTGCTCTGCAGCCAAGACCCCTCCTCCAGCAGTGCCCAGACCTCACCCCTCTGTTCCTGTTAACTTTGTTTTATAAATAAATCATATAAATAGGCTCCTCTGATTCCTCAGAGCATGCAGTGTTTAAGGACTGGGGCACTGCCGCAGGCATAATTGTACTACCGAATCCATCAGCTGCCTAATTACCATTCATTTTGCATTTATTTCTGCTAATTAAAAAGAGAGAAACTCCTAACAACTTTTACGTAAATACTATATTTGTTCTATGTAAAGATGGGATGCTAATTTGCTGGTGATTAGCTGATTATCAGATTTTAGAGCTGTCACACAGGATGGCCATATCTTTCATATGCACCCCGGACACCACTTGAAGTCTCTGATCAGGTATGGGAGGTAGAGGTCAGGGGAGGCCCACCTGGGGGGTTCAAGGGCCTTTCTGGAGCCCAGGATCACCAGGAGCACTAGATGCCACTGGGGCTTGGGGTGGGGATGGGGGGAGGTGCTGCAGTCTGGTGGAGCTGGGAGGAACCTCTGGCTCACCCACTGCTTTTGTACAGATGGAGAAACTGAGGCCCATGGAGGCTTACCACCTTCCAGCAAAACAGGGACCAGGGACAGAGTCAGACTGCTATTCTAGACTGGACTCCAGTGCCCATCCAGGAGAAATGTGCAGGGAGGTAGCTTTATCTGCTGACGAAGAACTATGAAGACCAAACTCCAGCCCATGCTGAAGAAAGGGGCACTTAGCCCATGGCCCAAACCGAACCCTCTGTGTGCCCTTATGAAAACCTCTGCCTCCTTCTACTTCCCTGGGCAGCCCTGGGCTCTGCTCCACAGCACCCTGACCTCACTGAGCAAGGCGTTCTCCCAGCCTGGATTGAGACTTCCCCGGGACTGGCCTGTGCCCAGGCCAGGCCTTGCACGCTGTGGGTTATGTGAGGACACATGTGAGGATCTGAATTTCAAATTTATTATGTATGTATGTTCATTTAACTTAGGAAAAAAATATAATTAATACATCAAACCCATGATTTCACAGATTGTATTGCTTTTGGTGAGGCTAAGTCAAAAGAAAGTAATTGGTTTAAAGTGATTTAAATAATTAAATACTTTTTTTTTTTTTGAGGCCTGAGTTTCACTCTTGTTGCCCAGGCTGGAGTGCAATGGAGCAATCTCAGCTTATTCCAACCTCTGCCTCCCAGGTTCAAGCAATTCTTCTGCCCTTATCCTCCCAAGTAGCTGGGTTTACAGGCATGCACCACCATGCCCAACTAATTTTGTAGTTTTGGTAGAAACATGGTTTCACCATGTTGGTCAGGCTGGTCTCGAATTCCTGACTTCAGGTAGTCCTCAGCTTCCCCAAGTGCTGGGATTACAGGCATGAGCCACCACGCCTGGCCAATACATTTTTAAATACATAAAGAATTAAGATGGAAGATGGACACGGCTTACAGCACCTAATAACTGAAGGTGGTTTATTCGATAACTTGAGACGGGTCTGAGAAGACCAGGTCAACAGACCAGGCAGATGAGGTCAGGGTCAGCAGTGACCTGGGGCAGGGTGGGCCCGGTGTGCAGCCACCACTGCCCTATTCCATGATTGGGCAAATGGCGTCCCTAGATTGTGCCCTTCTCTCCCCAGCCCCACAGTTGGTCAGAATTAGCCCACAGGAGAGCAGTCATTTGCCCTCCCAGAGGTAGTTTCACTGGGACTCTGTTTCAGGGAAGCCAGGAGGTTGGAGACACTACCCCATGTCCTACCAAGCCACCAGGTGCGAGTGTGTCACTTCACGTGGACACCCGACACCCGTTTCCCTGGAGTTGATAGGTGAGACACTGACTGCCCTCCTGCTCTCTTTCTTCCTGGCCAACCTGAAAATGGCCAGTTCTTTTGAGTTAAAGGGAGAATAGCTTTGACAAGGCCAGGTGTTGTCTGGGTGGCCAGAGAGCTAAGGGTCAGGGTCAGTGTGGCCCACTGGACATCCCCTAGGCTTTGGGGTCCAAGGGCCAGGGTTCCAGCCCTGACTGCCGCTTCCCGGAGCCTGAGAGCCATGTGCAAAGTGTCCTGGCAGTGAGCCTCATTCCAGGGGCCCCGTCGGCCACCCACCCACCCACCCGCCGCCACTGTGTCTGTGCTGCCAGAGATCTCCGGCTCATCAGCCCCTTTATCACCCTGTACACAATCAGGGGAAGCCTGGAAGGCCGCTGGGGCTGTGGGCAGATGGAAAACAAAGAGAGAAAACAAAGGCACTGCTCCTAGGGGGCCAAAAGGCACCTGCCTCCTCCCCCAGGCCTGGCCTTGGCCACCTCAGCCCTCCAGGCTCTGCTGCACCCCTCCAGAAAGATAGCCTCAAAAATCACATAGGGTCACCACTCTCTGGGGACCCTCAGGAAGTCACTCCTCTCCAGGCCACCTTTCCTTATCGGTAAAATGAGAGAATTGGACCACAGGCCATGTGACCTTTGGCAAACCTCCCCCCTCCCCCCGCCTTCCAGGGTCTCCTTGGGAGGGCCCAGCCCATCTCTAGGAACCCCCAGCCTGCCCCGGGAAGTCAGGATGGTGCTGACTTCTGCCTGTGGGGAGGACCCCAGCCCTGCCCTGGGTGGGGTGAGGTAAGCAGGACGCCCCTGTTTCCTGCCGAGATCCTGGGATTTGCTGGGTGCTCAGTGCGTCTGCGTGGAATCAATGAATTGTTTCATCAGAAGGGGGCTTACTCAGTGTCAGCCCTGGGTGGCTGCTGCTGTTAAAGTGTCTCGGGGAAGGAAACCCTTCTGGCTTCTTGAGGGAGGTGGATAGAAGTAGTGAAGGGCGGGCAGTGGCGTCCATGTCAGGCTGTCTGGGTTCACATCTTGGTTGTGTGACCTTAGATTGCTTTCTTAACCTCTCTGTTGCCTCATCTGTTAAAAATGGGTACAGTACCTACCTCATAGGTTGTGGTAAGATTAGATGAATTAATTTACATAAAGTACTTAGAATAGTACAGCTAAAGGCTAAATATCACTATCCATTTCATCACTCTTATTATGATTAGAGGGAGGCTTATAGGGAAGCCTGTGAAGATTAGGCATCCTGGTGTCTCCTGTGCACAGCCCTGGTGAAGGCTGGGAGTTTCGGGGAGCTATAGAGTGTTCTAGGTGGGAGGGACAGCAGTTTGCAAACAGGTACATTTCTATATAGGCATGTCTGGTAAACTGTTAAACAGAGACCTCATGAGAAAGGGGCGTGGATTCCTAAGGCCCTAGGAATTTATTGTGATTTCTTTTCTGATCCTAAATATATATTGTAATTTTGAGTAATTTTTAAAACAAGGCCTCCAAAATTGTATAAGCCTCAGGCCCTGCAGCCTGAGCCGCTCGTGATAGTTTCTGTTACTGTGATTGGATTTCTGTGACCCAGCCCTGTGCTGCCCACTTCAGTGGCCCTGGCAGGATGGCCCCGCCATGGGTCCC
The DNA here is from genome assembly GCA_963574635.1 of Cheracebus regulus. Lineage (NCBI taxonomy): Eukaryota > Metazoa > Chordata > Mammalia > Primates > Pitheciidae > Cheracebus > Cheracebus regulus. The sequence continues at coordinate 189,055 of CAUYQU010062136.1, read as the reverse complement.
AGAGACCTGTCTTCTCACCCTGTGGACAGCGGTGTCAGGTGCAGGCTGGCTTCGGAGCCGTGGTCTACACTTCACACCCCAGGTGGAAGGAGCCCTGAGTGGGCAGATGGGGAAAACGGGACCCTCAGGGAAGGTCTCTGAAGGAGTCTTCCCTGCATGTGCAGGACACAGAGCCCTGTGCCCAGAGGCCTGGTGGCCAGCTCTGCTGCCCCCACTCACCACCGGCCAGCTGTGGCAGGCAGGGCCCCTGTCCCTTCCCGCTCCCCCTCCAGGTGTGCCCTGGTGGGCAGAGGCAGGTGGGACTGTGGGAAGCAAGCTGGTGAGTTGAAACAGTCACCACTACAGCAGTTGTTGGGTGGCTGGTGGTGCACCAAGCTTCAGGTTCCTGCCTGCTGCAGGCCCAGAATGGTCCCTGCCCTCTGGGAGCTCTCCCAGTAGCTGGAACCACAAGGTTTGCACCTGGAAGGGAAAGGAAGAGCAGGGGAAGGCTGTACTAGACCCATGTCTCTGGGAGAGTGGGCAGGAGAGCGCAGAGGTCACGAGGGCTGCACACTGGGGGAGGGCCTCCACGGCTCGGGGGCCCAGGGTGGGCATTGTGGGCCCTGGTGCTTCTGCCTGCAGCAGGGCCTCTCGGCCTGGGCTCTGACAGGGACATTTATAACTCACAGCTGTGCGGTCCTGGGCCCAACTGACTGTGGTAAACCGATCTGGCTTCAGGAAGTCCCGTCCCGAGGCCACTCCCCACCCCGACCCCCACACTCTCCTTCACCTCCTGACACCCACATCCTGTTCTCCGCGGGAGGGGCAGGGGCCCAGCCAGGGTCTCCAACCTGTGGGCAGAGTGGGAGAGCATGGAGAGCAGCTGTGAGGCCCCGGCGCTGTGGGCTGTCCGCCATCATCGGCCTCCTCTCAAGGCACACACAGGGAGGCCGAGGCCCAGAGCTGGTGTGGGGCCCCCAGGGGCCCGCAGGGTCTGAGAGCCAAGAGCACAGGTTGGAGGGGCTCAGGGGCACGTTCTGTGCTTCCAGGTCTACCTGGAGAGGGGGGAATCCGCCTTCTGGCCCCTGTGATCCCACTCTAGCCAAGGGGAGCTTGACAGGAGGGGCAGAGTGAACCAGAGGCCTCAGAGAATGCTGGGAAAGATGCCATTTTGGGCCCTGGGCCTTGGCCTAGCCTGCTGCCCTCCTTTGGGATACCCCGTCCCTAAGATGCCTCATGCCCATCCACCTAGATCCTCCCAGCCCAGTTCAGATGTGAGGCCAGCAATGGTCTTGCCCAGTGCTGGAAAGAGAGACAGTGCTAAAGACTAGAGCATACCATGGCTCTGAATCTCACTGCCCTTGGCCTGATACGCTGACCAGTTCTTGGGCCCCGCCGGCCAGCCTTCTCCTTCTGCACAACGTAAGGGTTGATAGACAATAGGGAGTCTGCTAGAGCTTGGCCCATGTAATTCTGGTCAAGTCTACGGCAAGATTCTAGAATTAGGTAGTACCCAAAAGAACATATATTTTTGTTTTATTAGTTATAATTTATTAAAATGTATCAGAAATATATAACTAGCCTATCAAATCAATTATTTTCAGAGCATGATTGCTTTGGACAAGGCCAGATTTATTGGAGCTTAAAAAAAAGAGTGAGTGGAAGGTGAACCTGAATGAAGTCATCACACAGGTAGAGCTCAGCTCAGATCAAGAGTCCCAAAGAGCGTGGGGAAAGAGCTGAAGTTCGAGAAGCACAATCCAGATCATCCCAGGGCTCTTTTCTGCTTTAAACTCTGTGTCTGGGCCTCCTCTCCCAGTTAGAAGCAAAACAGCCAGCCCTGAACCTCATAGGAGGGGCAAGGGAGTGAGCTGGGTTTCCCGAGGAGGTGCGTACACACACAAAATGGCTCCAATTGTTGGTCAGGGATCTGGTGAGCAATTCATAATGAGGAAAGAATTCAGGCAGGGGTCACAGAGTGGCTTTGGAAGTGGCTGCCGGCCGGCCGTGTGAGATAATTCCCCGAAGCCAGGCACAGTGCAGAAAGGAGGCCACGCAAGGGCTCCATGCACCCGGCTAAAAATACCCCCGACAGCTTCTCCCTGTCACCCTGCCTGCGGGCCGCACTGGAAAGTGATGGCGTTCTGCTTTTCTTACTAAGAAGAGAGCGACAACAGCACAAAGTCCCCAGCCCCGGAAGAAAGGAAACTTATATTTATCTGTTTTTTAAAATCCCACTAGGAGGAATCGGCTGGCTGGTTGGAGTGCGGCTGGGCGGGGCAGACACGGCCAACTCTGATAAATCAGGCATCCCGGGGTGTGTTTGAGTGACCCAAGAGGCCGCTGAGATTAGCTCGGCGGCAGGGACGGAGGTGGGAGGGGAGGGGATGGCTGTCTGCACACCGGGCTGCCCTCACACACGTCCCGTCTCTCTTCTGTGTACCCAGGAGGAGGAGGAGGAGAAGGCCCGTTGGTGTCAGACCAATGCTGCAAGGGGTGTGAGGAGAGGAGTTGCTGTTTCTCACTGAGCTGCCAGACCGTGAAAGGTAACACCAGCCCCTGATGCCCAGGCCGTACCATCACCTTTGCCTATGCGTAGGCAGGGACGAGCCCAGGCAGCCAGAAGTACTGTGCACTGGACCAGAGCAGGGGGTTTGCAGCCGCTTCTCCCGGCCTTCCTGGTCCTGGCTGCAGGGCCTCTGTAACTCCCCGTGGGGTGCTCATTCTGCCAGAAAAGGCTTCTGAGTGTCAGTCTGTCTCTCTCCAAAATGGGGCGCTGAGCTCAGGTCCTAGACTTACCCCAGTTCTCCAGAAGTCTGTGAGCCAGTTGTGTCTGATGTAGTTGCGCCATCTTAGCAGCCTGGCTCCGTTGGAACTCTAGGGCTGCAACCAGGGGTCCCAGCCCTTGTGGATGCAGGATTCTGAGTCTACGACGTCCACAGTGCCAGGTGGGGCTTAAGAGGAGGATTTTCCAAGGCAGACCTAGCTGGAGACGTGGCTGTGGTCCCCTTGGTGGCAGCATTCAAAATTCCAGAGTTCTCCCTGGCAGCTCTGGGCAAGAATTACTTTCTGCATTTTCAGCCCACAAGAAGAAGGCACAGGGAAGTTAATGGTGCCTGCCAGAGATCACACGGTGAGCTCTGGCCACGCCACAGCCGCTTGGCTTTATCCTATTTGCCATACCAGCTTCTGTGCTTTTACTTTGACCTTTTACTGCACTCATCCTCTCAAGAGAAGTTCTGCTTTTGAGACCAAGCAACCACTCGTCTGTACAGTGTGCCTGTGGGACCCATCCATCCACCCACCCATCATCCATCCACTTACCTGTTCATCTCTCCGTCCATCCCTCTTTCTTTTTGTCCATCTACACTCATCCACCCATTCATCCCTCCACCACTCGTCCATTCTTCCATCCACCTACTTACCCATTCGCCCATCCACTTCAGCTGTTCATCCCTCCACCCATTTACTCTTTAGTTCGCTTATCAAACATTCACGGACTCTCACACCAGGCCAGGCCTGCATTAAGGGCTGGGGTTTTTGTTTTTTTGACGCAGGGTTTCATTCTGTCACCCAGGTTGGAGTGCAGTGACATGAATATGATTCACTGCAGCCTCGACCTCCCAGGCTCAAGCCATTCTGCCATCTCAGCCTTCCATGTAGCTGGGACTACAGGCATGTGCCACCGCATCCACCTGATTTTTAAATTTTTGTGGAGATGGAGGTCTCACTTTGTTGCCCAGGGGTGGCTTTTGAAGACAGAGCTGATGTAGCCCTGTCCCGAGAGTGTGTGGTGTGCAATGGAGTCAGACTCAGGATCCCAGAGCCAGACTGAGTTCCATAAGGCAGTGCTCAAAGCCTGTGTGGTGGCCATGACTACACAGGGGAGGGAGGAGAACGTGGCGGATTCTGCAGGCAGACCCTCAGGAGGATGATGTGGCATTGCTCATGCATTCACTCCCCAGGTGTTTACCGAGAAAAATCTGTCAGGAACTCTTGAAGTTTCTGAGATATCCCAGGGAATAAAGCAGATAAAACTCCCTGACCTCATGGTGTCTGTACTCTTGTGAGGAGGAATGGAGAATAAATACCTAAAAAGTGAATGTATAAATGTATAATAGATCAGGTGATGCTAAGTTTGAAGAAGAGAAATTAAACCAGGTAGGAGCACAGAGTCTGCAGTGTAAAGTAAGGTGTTCTTTGACAGGTCAAGGAAAGCTTCTTTTTTTTTTTTTTTTTGAGACAGGATCTTACTCTGTCACTATAGCCTCAACTTCCCAGGCTGAAGTGATTCTCTCACCTCAGCCTCCTGAGTAGCTGGGACTACAGGCACACACCACCATGTGTGGCTAATTTGTGTATTTTTAGTAGAGATGGGGTTTCGCCATGTTGCCCAGGCTGGTCTCGAACTCCTGGACTCGAGTGATCCACCTGCCTCAGCCTCCCAAAATTCTGGGATTACAGGTATGAGCCACTCTGCCTGGCCCAAGGAATGCTTCTGTTAAGGTGGCCTTTTTACAGAGACCTGAGTGCAGCCAGGGAATGTGCAGGGATGCACGTGACCTGTTGAAGGAGATGCAGGTAATCCAGTGTGGCTGGGGGGATGTCAGGGTCAGAGGCGAAGTTGAAGAAATCATGGAGGACTCGCTCCTGTAGGTGGACAAGCATGGAGCAGAGAGATAGCTGGGAAGCTGCTGTCCACATCCAGGTAGAGGTGACGGGAGCAGGGACGAAGGGGTAGTGGAGGAAGCCATCAAAGGCTGAATATATTTCAGAGATCCAGCAGGCAGGCTCGCTGGCGGATTAGAGGTAGAGGATTGTAAAAGATGGAACAATTAAGGAGGGCCCTTGGGTTTGGGACAGAAGCCAGTGGTAGAAGGGAGGTGCTCAGCCAGGGATAGTGGCTGGGGAGGGTTGTGTGAAGCTGAGGAGTTCTGTTTCAGACACATTGAGTTTGAGATGCCTTTGAAACGTTCAAGTGGAAAGATTGAGTGGGCAGCTGGATATATGAGTCTGGAAGGCAGAGGGAGGTCCTGGACTAGAGGTATAAATTTGGGAGCTGTCGTGGATTGATGGTGTTGCAAGTCGTGAGGCGGATGAGATCACCAGAGTGTGCGGTGCCTGAGAGGGTCAGGTGCCTGAGAGGGTCAGGAGCCTGAGTGTGAGTCACGGGGCACCCAGCTCTTTGGGGAGTGACGGTGGGGAAGGGGTCTGCAGAGGAGCTGGAGAAGGTGCAGCCACGGAAGGGAACAGAAAGCAGGCCCTGAATGGACAAGCAAGACTCTCCTGGACAGTGCATGGAAAGGACTCTGTATGCTGCAGAGGGAACAGCCTACACAAAGGCTCAGAGGCCTCAGTAAACCAGCCATAGTTGGCGAGGGCTGATAGGGAGGAGGGACCACACCACCTTCCTGCCCACACTTAGCCACACAGGGGCTAGGGACTGTGGGTGAGCGCATGCCTGGGCCCTCCCTGTCACCCTGGCCGGCACTCCCTTACCCCGGCTGAACCTCTTGCCCTGTCCGTTCACTTCTGCACTTTCTTCAGCTAGCACTGTGGACCTCCTTCCTCCTCTCCAGGGCTCCTCCCCCTTGCCTAGGGCACTTATCCGAAAACACAGGGCTCCAGGTGGCAGCTCACGTGCTGTCCACGGCAGGAGAGGCACCCAGCAACTTCCTATTGAGTGCATGAGCCGGTGTGGATCCTTTATCCTAAAAGAGGAGAACCTTCCCAGGTCATGCGTGTCAGAGCGCCTGCTCCGGTTAGGGGAGCGCTCTCCTTTGGTGGGCGATTGTGTACTTGCCTGTAAGTGTTGCCTCACTTCATGCTTTCTCCGTCTCTGTCTCTCTCTTTCTCAGCCTCTACAGACAACATCAGCAGTGCCCCCTCTAGGCCAGGTCCCAGGCTGGGTAGGGTCCCGAGGAACAGGTGTGCTTCCCACCTTCCCGGAGCTCCCCACTGCTGCGTCTCTCCTTTGGCTCTTGGACGTACCTTTTTGGTGCTCAGGAGCCTGAGCCTGACTTAGAATTCCAGCTTCGCCACCCACCAGCTGTAGGTCTTGGGGCACTGCAGCTGCCCTGTGCTGCAGTTCCCAGGAGAGGGCACCCCGAGACTCAGTGGAAACAGACCCAAGAGCTTCTGAGCTATCCTTCCGCTCTGGCTGAGGTTTGACCCTGGGCCCATTCACCCCTCCCTCTGCAGCAGAGGTGTGGGTCTTGTCAGTTGCTCTCCCGCTTCGGCGTACAGCTCTAGTCCTACCTACTCCAGGAAGCCTCCCTTGACCACTCTGAGGTCAACCCATGTTTGCTAAGCACCTGTGTTGTGCCAGATGCAGGGCTCAGGTCAGGGTGTGCAGAGATGACAGCACAGGGGCCGTCCGCTGAGACCTGGCAGTCCAGGTGGGGAGGTGGGGGGACGAGTAAAAAACCCGCACCTTCTGGCAAACAGTGAGGACCTCAGGCACAGAGAGAACAGCCTTGGCTTGGTCAGGAACGGCTGCACACAGTATAATTTCCCTGAACAAGGCCAGAGGCTGGGCAGGTGAGCAAGGTGTGATGGGGGCTGGGCCTGGGGGTGGAGAGAAGGGTGTGTCCAGGCAAAGGAGCAGCAGGAGCAAAGTCCAGCATGTCTGCAGAGTGAGCGCATCTGACATGACCAGGATGTGACAAGAGGCTCAGGAGACTTCTCTAGGCTGAGAATGGAATGGAGCCAAGCAGGGACTTGTGGACCCCCTCTCCCTCGGGCAAGAGTCAGGGGAGATGCCCCTCCGACGTTGCATTGGGGACTAGGGCAGCAGCAGCAGCTGCTCTGATGATGCATGGCTCCATGGCAGGGTGGCGGCAGGAGGCTTCGGGTAATCTCATTAGTGTGCCCGGCGGAGGGGACGAGTAATCCCGTGCCTTTAGACTCACTTTTCTTTAAGCCTGTCCCTGCCCATTCTCCCCCTAAATCCTTGTACTGCTTTGGTGACATCAGGCGGAACTGGACTGGACTTACTGAACCGATGGGTAAAACAGGGTTACAGAGGAAAATGCTTGTACGATGCCATGCCATAGCACACAAGGGGCAGGGAGGATCTTGGAACTGCATCTCACTCCAAAACCTACGATCTTATAACCCTCTACCATCGTAAACTGCCTCTCCATTGCCCTCATTTTGCAGGTGAGGAAACTGAGGCTCAGAGAAGGTAAGACACTTGCCCAGGGCCACATAGCAAGTCAGGGACAGAACTGGCACCAGAAGCTCACCTGGCCTGTTTGTGTTCCCACCCTCCCACCATGAGCAGGCACAGGGATCCCCCTGGTCCTCGCCCGCTTCCGCCCGGAGCACCCACTGTGCTGGGTCTTCCCGCAGTCTTTGGCACCGGCTCCGGTGGAAGGTACCAAGTTCCTCATCAGAAGACTCCATTGTGCCTATTGTTTAAATATAGATTACTAATGAAATGCCTTTTCATTGCCTTCCCAGTGAATAGTTTCCGTGTAAAGTTAATTTGCAGTGTTATGTAAATTCTGTTTAACTTCAATCAAGTTTCTAATTATGTTTTTACCGCAGTGATTCCCATTTGGTTTGTCATCTCCTGTTAGGTGTTCAGCGTTCGGTGGGCGGGCTTGCTCTCCGTCTGCCTCTCGGCTTTCCAAGGTCCTCTCCCGCCCTGACCGCCTCTCCGACGCCTGCCTGTCTCTGTCGCTCCTGGCTTCTTCGTCCCCTTCTGCTTCTCGGTGGCTCATTTCCTGCCTCCTCGCCTTCCGTCCATCCATCCCCTGCCCTCCTCCTTCCTTCTTTCTCCCTCCTGCCCGGCGGCACCTTCCTCCCCTTCTGTTTTCTTCTCTGTCTCCTCTCCGCCCTTCTGGCTGCCCTCTTCCCCCTCTCTCTTTCTGTATCTTCCTTCTCTCTGTTCCTCTCGTCCCTTGCCTCTCACTGTTCCTCCCTTTCTGTGTCTTTCTCCTCCACCAGGTGTGTCTCCTGCCTCCTCTGCTCTCCTTTCCATCCCGGGGCCCTTCCTCTCTTGAGCTCCGGTCTCCCTCCTCCTCCACGGTGGAACCCTTCACCAAGCTGCACTCAGGGCTCAGTGCCCGCGACAGATAGAGCCTGAGAGGTGTGCTGGGCCGGGGAGCTGGAGCCACCAGAGGAGCCCTGCGCAGCCCCGAGGCAGTGGGGTGGGGGATCGGTGAAGAACGCAGAGTCTAGGGTTGAGGTCTCTGGGTTCAAATCCCACCCCAACCCCCTTGTTAACTGTGTGAGCTTCAGGTTAATTCACATTTATTTCTGTGCTGCGTCTGTAAAATGGGGTGATAATATTACCTGCCTCATAGAGTTATTGTGAGGATTCAGTGAGATAACATATGTGAAGGGCTTTAGTGGAAGGAGGGGCTTGGCCAGAATTGGCCTTTTTTTCTTTTTTTTTTTACTTTGAGACGAAGTCTCATTTTGTCACCCAGGCTGGCTGGAGTTCAGAGGCGCTGTCTCAGCTCACTGCCTCAGCCTCCTGAGTAGCTGGGATTATAGGCATCTGCCACTATGCCACTATGCCTGGTCAATTTTTTTTTTTTTTTTTAGTAGAGATGGGGTTTCACTGTGTTGGTCAGGCTGGTCTCAAACTTCCGATCTCATGATCCGCCAGCTTCAGCCTCCTTAAGTGCTGGAATTACAGGTGTGAGCCACCACACTGGCAATGGCCTTTTTCCTTTCTTAAGAGACAGCGTCTTGCTTTGTCACCCAGGGTGGAGTGCAGTAGCTCACTGCAGCCTTGACCTCCCAGGCTCAACTGACCTCCCGTCTTAGCCTTCTGAATAGCTGGGACTACAGGTGCATACCACCATGCCTGGCTAACTTTTTAAATTTTTATTAGAGACAAGGTCTCACTATGTTGCCCAGGCTGGTCTCAAACTCCTGGGCTCAAGCAGTCCTCCCGCCCCAGCCTCTCAAAGTGCTGGGGTTATAGGTGTGAGCCACCATACCCAGCCCAGGAATTAGTTTTTATCTGGGAACTCTTGGCCATGGCTTTCATTTTTTACGGCCTTCCTGAGATGCATCTGCAGTGAGTTTCTGGAGTCCTGGGGGTCAGGCCTGAGTCCAGGGCAGGGTGGGAGCTGGCTGCAGACCCCTATAGAGCTGGCATTCCCCGCCCCCTGCTCTCCACCGCTCAACCTTCCTCCCCTAGACCTGGGTCTCAGCTCTGCCTGTCAAGAGATGTGGCCTCCTTCTGTCTTAGTGGGCCCGTCTCAGGCTGTGAGGAAAGGCTTGCCACCCTGGGACAGTAGCAGAGGCCCAGATCCGCAGTACTGGAAAAGTCCTCAAGACTCTGGCCCACAGACCTTTCCCAAGCAACAGACCCAAGGCAGAGCTCCTCCTGCTGAGCTGGACTAGACACCACCTTCTCTACCCTCTCTCACCCGCTAGATGTCCCAAAGGCTGTACCATGGACTGCAGCTAAAAACCGCTGGTCCAGGCGCAGCGCACTGGCAACTCTGCCATTGATCACAGGGACTTCTCTCTGAGCCTCAGCTCCCCTCCTGTGTGGCCCCAGCGTTGGGCTTTGGGATTCTCTCTGGGTTTGAGGATTGTCCCTGTAGTCAGGGAATGGCTGGGCGGCCACACTTTCCCAGCAGACATCTGCCCTCTGGGTGGGGAGGGCGGAAGGAAAACACCAGAGGCAGGGCTGGGGCTGGGCGGGTACTCTGCCCCTCCCTCTGCTCCCGCTTCCTCCCCCACTCCGCTGGGCTTCCACCCTGCAAGCCCCTGGCACGAACAGAAAGCAGAAAACAAGCGCTCGGGCAGAGCGTTCTTCTGGGTGAAGAAGGGCAGCCAGTCACTTGCCTTTCAGAGACACAGAAGCCTGGGCCGCATGACCACCTGACCTGCGAGTGACTCTGTGTGTGTGTAGTGTACGTGTGTGTGTATGTGTGTATTCCCGTCCCTGATCAAGGAAACCTTAGCAGTCACATGGCCGCTTTCTCTCCCTGTTTTTCTAAGTAAGCAGTTCAGGCCAGCTGCAGCCAGGAGGCTATGACACAGAGCCCGAGAGAAGGGCCACATTGGTGTAGGCGGTGGCAGCAAGGATCGCCATGGGCATCAGGGAGCCCTGAGCTGGGTCCTAGAGCTCTTGGGCCTCAGAATCTAAAATGGGGAGCCCTGGGTTAGGGAATGGCCTTGCTCAGATCCTCTGCCCTTCCTGGATCTCTGACCTCTTCGCCTCCACCCACTTGTCAAGAAAAGGCACAGGGCTTGATAACAGAGAACATTCCCAGCCCTAAATGGAGAGGGTGGGCACCTTCTGACCGGGGGAACCCAGAAAGGCAGGGTCCTCGCCAGAGAAAGGGGCACGCATGGACACAACCTTCATGCATATGGCCCCTAGAGTGTGCTTTAGAGCCCCAGCCTCCGTGGCAGGAGTGTGGAAGCCAGGCCTCCCACGTGCATCCATCAGGCCACTGAATTATCAGCACCTACTATGTGCCAGTACCTGGGCTGGGCAGGGGTAGGGGTTGTCAGAACACAGACCTTCTGGGACCTTCGCCAACCCTCACCTCTGTGATGTATTATCTTCCTATTGGATGGGCAGGGTCTCCTTTCATTGCAAAACCCCTGTGATCTTGTTAAGAGCTGGCCATTTCCCACCCCTCTGCCATTCCAGGAGGAGACGACCCCTCCATGGGTGCAGGGCTCAGGAAGAGAGAGGCATCGCTGAGTCTCTCATGGACCAAGCAGGTGTTTCTAGCAGGGAGAGTGTCCCCTTCCTCTAGGGAGGTGGGACCCAGAGTCTGGGCTTCCAGAGCAAATGTGTGCATGTGGGCAGAACACAGTGGCCCTGGGCTCCGACACCTGGGGGCCTTCTCCGAGCCCAAGTGGGCAGCAGAGCACCAGGGGAAGTGGCAGCTGCAGAGTGAGGCCTCCCTGGGCCTTCATCGAGGTTTGTCCGCCTGTTCACTGTGTCTTACATAGATGACACCATCCCCAGGGGCCGGGAGGAGGAGGGCTGTGGTAGATTTTTGGGGCCGTGCTTCGAAGAGCCCGCCTGCATCCATGTGTCTGTCTGTCCCCCCTCCTCCCTGCTGCTTCCCTGTTTCCTTCCTTTGACAAACATTTCCTGGAAGCCAAGTCCATACGCAGCCCGTTTTCCACAAAAGATGCATCCCTCACCCTGCATGATCACTGCTGAACTATCCAGCAGCATTCCAGGGTGGGGCCAGGCCCAGGCCCAAGTGAGGCCGAGGAGAGAGCTGGCTCTCGGCTAGCGGGCAGGGCATGGTTGACAGCAGAGTCCACCAGGTGCCTGAGACAAGGGGGTGTAGAGAGCCGGCATCTATCAGCCCTTGTCTCTGTTGTGATGGGATTTAGGGTATTCAACCTGGAAGAGTCCCACAGGCTCGTGTGCTCAGACTGTTCTGGAAACGCCTGTCCAGAAAAGGGGTGGAGCTGGGTGGCCAGGGCTGAGTGATGAAGGCCCACCATCCTGCCACCTCCCAGAATGCTGCCTAGGCCTGTATGTCCCCAGCCTCAGCTTGCGTATCCCGGGGGTCATGGGGCTTACTACTGCCATCCTGTAGCTCCTCCTGGGACATGGATGGGGTCCTGGCCTCCCTGCAGGCTGATGCTGACTTCTGTCTTCCTGCTTGTCTTAGGGCCACAGACTTTAGGCCTTCGGCAGTCTCCGACTGAGTCCCTCCCGGCCTTTCCTCCCTGCAGGCAGAGCATCAAGCTGGGCCTGCACACGGCCCCACCAGGGCCTGTTTGATTGGGATAATCTGGACAAGTCATCAGTGGCTGCTGTGGCGGCCAGGGTGTGGCTAAAGCCAGTTCCTGCCTAAGCTGGGCCGATCCACCTTCTCACCACTCAGGAGCTCCCAGGGCCAGGAGGGACTGCTGTGGGTTTGCCTTCATGGGGAGGCCCTTGGGCTGCCTTTGGTATAGGCAGGAGACCTGGATCCCCGCTCTGTCCCTGTCCCTGGGGTAATCTCGTGCAAGGCCGGGTCCCAGGCAGGCCCACACCCCCTCCCGTCTGTGTTCTTCCCCAGCACTAAGCCGAGAGGCTTTTGTCCCTGGTGGGCCCTCGGCCAGCTGGAAGAGTCCTCCTCGCTCTCTGGCCTATTTGCTTTCTGAGTTGCCTGTTGGCCGAGCAGCCTTGGTAGAGACCTGGAGCGCAGCTGCCTCCCAGAGCCTGTGCACTGGGAGAGGCTGTGGGTGAGTGGGCAGAAGAGGGGTCTGGAGAGGGCTGAGGGCCTCTCTTCGGATCTCTGCCTTCACTGGGTTGGACTGCCAAAGCCCCAGACTGTGGACAGGTGAGCCTCCAGTTCCTGAGGCCACAGGGAATGGGCTGGGTTCACCTGGAGGCCATGGGTAGCCCTGCAGCCTCTGGACCATGCTCCCGTCCCACCCACACTCCTCCAGACACTTAAAAGTTCCAGGCATGCCAAGCTAGGGTGGGTGAAGGGGTCTTTCTGTGAGCACTGGGCCTGTGGTTGGTGTTATGTTGTCCTCATATGGGGCCGCATGGCCCCGTGGGGTGGCACGCCTTCTGCAGGACCCCGACCTCCAGGAGGTTCTGCATTCCAAGCCTGAACTTGGCCTTGCTTTGTTTTTTCTCTCATCCTGGTCTCTTGGGCATGACTTCTCCCAGGGGACACTGCCATCTGCAGTTGGAAAGGCAGGGATTCCATCAGGGGCCCCTGCTTCGCTGTGTCTGAAGTGTGCCCTCCTGGGAGGAAAAGCCAGCGGTACTTTGGTCAAGGCCTCACACTGGAAAATGAATGGTGGGAGGCCTAGAGATAAGAGGCCAAAGGCCGCTCAGCAGGCCAGCCTGGCCTGCCCGCTCCAGCCCCCAGAAAATGCTGGTGCTTCTGAGGAGGCTTCCTCGGGCCTTTCCTCTCCCCTGGGCTGGGTGGGGCCAGTGGGACAGGAAGCCAGGGCGGGCCTGGAGGATGGGGCTCAGGGTGGCCTGGGCCTGAGCCAGGGATGAGGCGAAACCCAACCCTGGCCTGGCCCCGGGCTGCAGCAGGTCACTGGGCCTCGGCGAGTGGCCACCCGCCCACCCAACAGGAAGCCCTGCCCAGACGCCACCTTTGCCCCACCCCGTATTCTCTACGGCTGGCACTTCTCCTATTTCCCGTGGGAGCTGCTGCCAGGAATCGTGCCCTCTTGAGAAAGGAAGCCTGACCTCAGGCCGCCCTGCCTCTGGCTGCTCTGACCACCTCCCTGGGCCTCCCCATGGCAGAGCTCTGGGCCCACGCCCATCCTGCACCCTCATACATGCTGATGACTTACCCCCTCCCAGACACAGCCTGCGACCCTTGGGGACCTGGCAGAAGAAATCACACAGTGGGGCTAGGCCTGGGAGCCAGGAGATCAGGGCTCTTGATCTGGGATCTTCTACCAGCCTGCTGGCGCACCTGGGCAAGTCACTCACCCACTCTGGGTCTCATCTGTAGAAAAACGGGGAGAGGCGGATGCTCTGCCCAGCAATGAGCATTCCAGGGGATAAAGGGTTTGGGGGTGGGTTGAATGTATGCCCTGTGAAGGCAGCCAGGCTTGGGGGTGACAACACATAACCTCCCCATACACCCCTGCCTGCCTGGAAAGGAGCCCCTTCTTCTCCTCTCTCCCAGGAGCCGGGCGATGGAGCATGTCTGGGTCTCAGCTCTGTTCAGGGAGCTGGGCCAGGTGAGTGGGCCTGTGGGTCAGAAACAGGGAGAGAGCTGTGCTGAGGGGCAGGCTCTTCCACCACCGTCCCAACCCCATCCTCCTCCTCCCTCCTGATAGGTGCTCTCTGGCCCATGACCCACCTCCCCAAGCAAGTCCAAGCCCACCTCGGCATCAGCAGGGGTAGCAGCTTAGGGGATCAACCGTGTCTTAAAGGGGGCCAAGCAGTGGGTCAGGGCACCATGGAGAAGGACCCAAGTCATTGTGACGTTGGATGGGTTAAGACAGACCCAGGAGCCACCTCGAGCTCCTGGGCAAACTGAAAGCTGCTTGCAGCGGGGAAGACCAGGCACCTGAGCAGCTAAGCCACTGCCATGAGGTGGCCACAGCTAAGACTCTGGTGGCCTTGGACGCATGGCCTCTCTGAGCCTCAGTGTGTGCATCTGGCACGTAGAGACCTTTCAGAGCCTTAGGGTGCTGTGAGAGGTCCTTGAGATTTGGAAACACAGCGCTGGGGCCCCTGTGGCCCTTCCCTTTGAATCAGTCTTTTCCCTGCAAGGGAAATGTTACAGGTCACGGTTAGGGCTAGACCTCGTAAAGCAATAGGGAGCCACTGAGAGTTCTTAGAGGAGTAGTGAGTTCATGGGGAGAGGAGCTGGCAGCAGAGAAGCCTGGCACACTCATCCGTTTTGGGGCCCTGATTCAAGAGAGGTCACGGGGCAAAGAAAGTTGGCCCAAGTGGGTGTCAGCACCAGCTGGGCTTGGGAGGCCTCAGTTTACCTCCTGTAACTGGGTGCCTGTCCGCAGGGCTGGGGAGTCGCGCTGCTAGGAGCCAGCATTGAGGCTGGCACCACCGCCCCTCCTCCTTCCTCCAGTGCCACTGAGTCCCAATGGCGTGGGGTTGTCTGGGTTTCCCACTCAGCCCTGGCTGTGCCCCACTGTTCCTCCCTCCACGGCTTTCTAGTTCTGAATGGGAGTGAACTCTGGAGGCTACAGTGGGTTGTGGGATGGGAGCCAGGGTGGGGGCATTGTCGGTGGGTGGAGTCACGGGCTGGGTGGCCATGAGTCAGGAATTGCTGGGCCTGTGTGTCATCTGGCTGCGTGCTGTGCTGGCTCCCCCCGCCTGTCTGCCTCATCTCGCCCGCCACCATCTGGGCCCCCTGGGCTGCTTCACTGGGTGATGGTGCTCTGATCTGTTTCTTTCTTTTCTTTCTTTCTTTTTTTTTTTTTTTTTGTGAGACAGAGTCTTGCTCTGTTGGCCAGGCTGGCGTGCAGAGGCGTGATCTTGGCTCACTGCAACCTCTGCCTCTCGGGTTCAAGTGATTCTCTTGCCTCAGGCACACACCACCACACCCAGCTAATTTTTGTACTTTTAGTAGAGACGGGGTGTCGCCATGTTGGTCAGGCTGGTCTAGAACTCCTGACCTTGTGATCTGCCTGCCTCAGCCTCCCAAAATGCTGGGATTACAGGCGTGAGCCCCCATGCCCAGCCCACTCTGATCTGTTTCCTAAGAGTTTAAAACCTAGGATGGAGAAGTCAGACCTGACTCTAGGTCCCAGACTCCCCCAACACCAAAGGTGACCTTGGGCACGTCCTCTTCCTCTCTGAGCCAGTTTCCCCCATTGAAGGGTTATTAGGCCAGCCAAGAGCTTTCAGCCAGGGCAGCTTTCAAAAATAACCCAGCCCAGTACAGTGGCTCATACCTGTAATCCCAGCACTTTGGGAGGCTGAGGCAAGAGGGTTACTTGAGCTCAGGAGTTCGAGACCAGC
Source organism: Cheracebus regulus (assembly GCA_963574635.1). Taxonomy (NCBI): domain Eukaryota; kingdom Metazoa; phylum Chordata; class Mammalia; order Primates; family Pitheciidae; genus Cheracebus; species Cheracebus regulus. The sequence continues at coordinate 173,670 of CAUYQU010062136.1, read as the reverse complement.
CTGGGCAACATGACAAAACCCCATCTCTACAAAAAATATAAAACATTAGCTGGGTGTGGTGGTGGGAGTTTGCAGTCCCAGATACTTGGGGACCTGAGGCTGGAGGATGCCCTGAGCCCAGGAGGTCGAAGCTACAGTGGGCAGAGATCATATCACTGTACTTTAGCCTGGTTGACAAAGTGAGATGCTGTCTCAACCCCAGACAAGTTAAATCAGATTTCCAGGGCAGGGCCAGTGGCCAGGCTTGGAACCTCTCGTCTGGACGGCCTCTGACCGGCTGTTCTGTCCACCCTCCCCAGATCCCCAGGCAGCATGGTGGGCAGTGCATGGGTTCTGGAGCCCAGAGCCTGTGCTGAGTACAGCTCTACCACTTTCTAATACTAGGCAAGTGAATTCATGCCTCTGAGCCTCTGTTTCCTCATCTGTGACATGGACTAACACTACCCGCCTTATAAAATCTGTGCAAGTGTCAGCGCCATGTTCTTTGATCTGGTTTCACACCACTGCTGCCTTCACTGCTCATTCATTCTTCCAGCAAACATTCGAGGATTCCTGGACCTGCCAGCCTGGTCTGGGTGCTGTGGCAACAGGAAGAGGACACTTACCATGGGGTCCAGCCTTTTAGGCCTCTCCAGGGCCCCAGAGGATGAGTTCTGTCTGTTCTGAAGACTGATGGGCAGGTGAAGGGTGACCCCCCTGAGAATCTCATTGCATTGCTGGGCTGAGGGAATCCTTCTTTTTGAAAGATTGAAGGAGACCCCAGATTCAAAGGAGAAGAAAGAAGGGGCATCCGAGGACTTCCCTGACAGCCTCAGTTGGGAAGCCCCTGGGGAGGCCCTGAGTGCCTTCTCGGGTGGGCTCTGGGCTATGCTCTGGACAGATGCTGGCTCAAACAGGGCTGGCAGTGGACAGAACAGAATAAGGACCCTTCTTGCAGCCCCTGACTATGTCCATCCCATGGTCCTCCTAGCTACCTGGGGCATTGGCAGGCATCATTCCTCCTGCTTGGCAGATAGACAGAGAATTCAAGGGGTGAGAAGCACTTGCCCAGGTCAGGGGTGAATGGTACAGGCTGGATTTGAATCCCACCTCTGTATAAACAAAATCCCAGTGGGGAAAGTCGAGCTTCTCCGGGAATCTGTCCTGGTGGCACTAAAATGTGATCGGCAGACCTGTCATCCCCTTTCTTCCCTGGCATTCCAGCAGGTCCCTGGTAGACCACCACTGGCTGTCTTTGCAGGAGAGAGCTGATGTTCCTATAAATACCAAGTGCTCCTGTCATCTGGGCTCTGAGAGCCAGAGGTTGGACCATGTACTTGTAACCCACTAAACCTTCTCCCTCTTCATGACCCATTGAAGAAACTGAGGCAGAGAGAGGTGCAGGGACTTGGCTAAGGCCATGTGGCTTGTGAGCCGGCCAGGATTTCATCCAGGCCCGGGTGATGTTAGAGCCCGTGCTCAGACCCGCCACCTCCTGCTAGCAAGAACAGTACTTTCCTTTGTCCAGCATTTGTGACTCTGGGTCTCGGCCATCACTTCAGACTGGCCTGGCCCACGTGTGGCCAGAATCCCAGAGGGATGCCTGTTTAGGAAGCGTGACCACTAGGGGGCTGGCGCCTGGCCCAGGAAGGGGGTCATTGGGAACACTCAGTGCTGGGTGGTTTGTGTGAGCCACCGACAGTGCCTGTGCCCTTCAGCCCTGTGACCTTCCTGTGCCAATCATGGGTGTGATGTCAGCTCATCTAATCCTTGAGCTGCTGTTAGCCCCAGATGAGGTAACAGACTGGAGGGATAAGTGACTTGCTTGTGGGCCAGGATTGGACCCCCTAGGTCCTCAGTTGGATCTCCAACCCCAGAATGGACCTGGGTTCCATTCTGGTCCACAAACCCCCTTTGGGTTTGGGTCCCCTACTCTGTAGGGTGGCAGGCGTGCACTCAGAGCTTCCTAAGGACCTCTGGGGACTCTCCTGAGAGCCTCTGCCAGGTCCTGTGAATGCTGCAGGGCATTTAGGATTGGGGGCCTCCTAGAGGTGAGATGGGTACCCTCTAGGGCAGGCTTCAGAAGCACAGGGCCAGGTGACTGGCACCAAGCACAGTGAGCAGAGGCAAGAGGCAAAACTCCTTAGAGGCCACCGGCAGGAAATTCCATTTAGATCCCTGGCATCGGGAGTGGCAAGGGCCCGGATGGGTGCCAGGGGACCTTGTCTGGTCACCCCCAGCTAGGTGTCCCTCCCAGCAAGACCTCGGTCCCTGGAAAAGGGGCAGCTGTGCCCACCCTGTGTGGCCTGATGAGTGGTGGGTGTGGAAGGGAGCACCTGGCACGGATTTTGCACCGGGAGGATGCTTGGTATCTTAGCCTGCTCCTGTGGAAGAGGAGGCGAGGACACTTTCCTGGGAGCAGGTGGCTCTATGAAGCCCAGCTGTGAGGGTGCCATGAAGCCTCTCCTGAGTCAGCCTCGGACTCATCTTCCCAGAGCCCTGAGTCTTTCTGTGATATGCGGTTCAGTGCCCCCACCCTGGGCAGGACCGCAAGCCTGCACTGGGCAGCAACCCTGAGCCAATGATGATAATGATGGGCCTAATCTTGTTACGTCTTTCAACAACGCTGTGAGAATAGTGGCTCTTAGTATCCCCCATTTTACAGATGAGGAAACTGACCCAAGTCCTAGCCCAGCTAAATAAGTGTCAGAGCTAAGGCCTTTCTGATACATTGGAACCCAGGTGCATTGGAATCCAGAGGCCCCCATTCTATGCTGTGCCTCATGCCTTGACGAAAGCACAAACTGTTCATTTGGTGACTCGGGGACAAGGGAGCCCCATCCGTCTTCCTCAGGTGTGAGTGGGCCACCTGTCAGAGCTCAAGGCCTCTCTGGTTGCTTGGAGGTGTCAGCTGGGCCACTTGGGACAGCTTTCCCTGTCCCTTTCCCAGTTCGGGGTCTGATGCAAACTCAAAAGAAAGGGAAGCCAGTCCCTGACGGGGCCTGAGTCATTTGTTTCTGAATCCTAGTTTGAATCCTAGTTGCCCTTTTTATCACTGTGTGATCTTGGCTGGGTCCTTCCCTCTCTCTGGTCTCAGTTTGTCTCTTTGTACAAGTCCAGCACCAAGGGGCTAGGTTGGCGGGGGCCAAAGTCCAGGCAAACCACATGTGTGCACCACCAGCCAGGGCACGGCTGAGGCGGGGTGGGCAGAAGTCATTCCTGGGGCCGGGACAATGCTGCCTAAGGGAGCTCTTCTAGCCCTGGCATGCGCTCTGGAGGAGGCGCCACTCTAGCTTGGCCTTGAGGGCACAATAGATCAGGACTGGACAGGGAGCAAAGCCTTGGAGAGGCCCCCAGGGATGTGTACAGGTACCTCTGCCCCAGGAATGCAGCTGTGCCCTGCTCACTGATGTCCTCTGCAGCTCTCTCTTCAGCCCAAAGCTCTTCTCCCCCAAAGCCTCTGGGCTTTTGCCTAGGGAGAGGTATCCTCCTTTCTGAAAGACCGCCCAAGGGACAGTGGCCCTGACCCCCATTTTGCTTCCAGGCCGAGCTGGGCAGGCCCACCAGCACTCTGTGCACACAGCCCTAGCTGTCCGAGGATTACGCGTCTCCTGTGTCTTCCCCGCTGGCATCACAGTGTGTGAGCACCCCGGGGAAGCATAAAGGCTGGGCAGGTGCTGGCCTTTGGCCCGGTCCCCACCCCTCCCACCCCGACTCTTTACCTCTTCTTTTTCTTTTCCTCCTCTGCCAGATAGCAGGCATTGTCATCAGTTGTTTAAATAAAGAAATGAATAAGTGAAATGAACAACTTCTAGAAGTCGATTTTTAGCCCCATTTTTTTTTCAAACCCCAATCTCACTCTGTTGCCCAGGCTAGAGTGCAGTGGCATGATCTCGCCTCACTGCAACCTCTGCCTCCTGGGTTCAAGCAATTCTCCTGCCTCAGCCTCCCAAGTAGCTGGGACTGCAGGCACACACCGCCACACTCGGCTAACTTTTTGTATCTTTTAGTAGAGATGGGATTTCACTGTGTGGCCCAGGCTGGTGTCAAATTCCTGAGCTCAGGCAGTCCACCCGTCTCAGCCTCCCATAGTGCTAGGATTACAAGCGTGAGCCACTGTGCCCAGCCTATAGCCCCATTTTTAAAATGAGGAAACCAAGTCGCAGAGATGTTGCATGGGTGGGGAGGGTAGTTTGGAGACCCCCCCATTGCTCCTCCCCAGTTCCCACTCTTTGGATCCCCACGGTGCCAGGGTGGAGCCCCAGGTGTGCATGGCATGTCCTCTGGCCAAAGGAACTTTCCCCACATGGAGGTGTCCTGAGGACCCGGCAGCAGGTGCCAGCACGACTCCCCATGATCTCGGCTCGCCAGGCCTGCCCGTCTCTCGCCTGGTGTTCCTGCCTTCTCAGCAGTCAGCCCGGAGCTGTCTGTCCACCCTTCCCTGGCCACTTTCGAGCCTTCCCCACGGGAGAGAGGAAGGCGAGGCAGCCGAGGGGCATGTGGCAGGGAGTGGAGAGCAGGCCCAGCAGGCAGGCTGGGCTTCCAGGGCTGGGCATGGGAAGACAGTGCCTACGGTCTGCTGGAGGGCAGTCCGGAGCCTCCTCACGGGAGTGAAGACCGACAGGATGATTGAACCAACGTCCCTCGGGACTCTCGGGCAGCCCCGCCCAGAACTTCCCGTGGACCCCAAACTACTAGCTTGCCAGGCCCGTCATTCATTTCTGTTCCTTGAGACCAGCTGTGGTGACTGCTTCTCCAGGAAAAGATTGAGAAGATGTGCAATCCTCCAAGAGCACCACGTCCCCAGGGTCAGCTCTGCTGTGCCTGGAATGAGAACGACCAGGTCCCTGCCCTCACGGGCCTTGAAGCTGAAGAGATAAACAGGCACCTCATTTTAATTATGCAAGTGAAAAGAAAACCCAGCCTGTCTGAAGTTCAGGGAGAGTACGGATCCCTTGGAGGCGGCTCTCAGAGAAGGCAGCATGGAGGAGGTGGCCTTTGAGCATGGAAGGAAGGATGGATAGGGTTCCGGAGGACAATGACAGGACACAGAGCCGCCCAAGGCTCCACGTAGAGGACTGCAGCTCGTGTTCTGCCACTGTGTGCTGTGTGGCCTCTGCTCTCTGCTGAGCAATTTCTTCCTCTGTGAAATGGGACCTTACAGCTCCCTGGTGACAAGATTGTGCTGAGGATAGAGTGGTGGAGGGGTCCAGTGACAGCCACCAGGGTTATTGAGGAGGGGCCCTCGCAGGTGGGAGAATCTTCGACGTTTGAGCAAGTTCTCTCTACAGGCATAAGGAGTGTGTGTGTGTGTGTGTGTACCTGTATGTGTTTGGTTGATTGGCAGCAAGTGTGAACAGCTGAGGCCTGGTGACAGGAGCTCTGAGGTGGCATTGGTGCCACAGCACCCTGGGGCAGTGTGACCCACTCCCCTCATTGTTCATGGGAGGTCCATGTTCCAGCCACTGTCCAGCTCTGCCAGAGCAGCCTGAAGCCTCCCCTGGTGGGTGCTTGGCTGGAGGGGCGATTTGGGGCTGCTTCATCCTTCTGACCAGTGTGCCTTGGCCTCCACCCTGGCCCAGCCTGGGTCTGGCTCTTCTCTGTGTCTGGATTCCCACCCCCAGCTTGGTGAGGTCAGGGAACAGGTATTTCAGGAATGCAGGAGGCGGGGCAGCCAGCCCCATTTGGATAATCATGGGGTAAATATTTGCCTTGCTCCTGGAGCCAGCACTGGCCCGCCAGGGGAGGACAGGGGCCTGTCCTTGGGGTCACGTAAGGGGATGTGTGTGGCGGCAGAGTTCTCCAAGGTGGGGAATCCCCTGTCACCCCGAGAGTCTGCTGGTTGCCTGACCAGCAGCTGTTTGGCACATCTGTAAAATGAGTGTGGAAGAGCTCAGGCGCCTGAGGGTCAGTGTAGCGGGAGCTGACCAGATGTGGGTGGACACCCTTGTGACCACAGTTCTCATCCCCACTAGGCCACTTATGATCTTGATCAGTTACCCTTGCCCTGACTTCAGTGGGCATCACAGGCTGAGCTCTTCCTCCTCAGCACCTGCATCTATCTGCACGCTCCGTATCTTGTTAAGGTCTGACAGCTACCAGGGCCAGGGGCAAGCATGAGGAGCTGAGCCTGTGATGGAAGCCCTGAACTCCAGATTGAGGGGTGCCCTGGTGTAGCCCTTGCCCAGCACAGCACCCAAGGCCATCTGCCCCTCCCCCAGTGCTGCCCGGAGCCTCCCCTGGTGAGAGCTAATCGAGGGCGTTGGCCCCTACTTAGAGAGGAGCTGGGAGCTTAGGGAAGCCTAGTGACTTGCTCAAGGTCACCCAGCAGGTGTTCAACCCAGCTCTACCCACTCTTGCCCTAACCCTTGAGGCCAGGGCCAGGGCTCCAGCCCCAAGTGTGGACTCCCAAGCCTTGGCAGCTGTAGAGATCAACTGGTTACTTAGCTGCAGGCCTAGAGCCAACCCTGGTCCTAGATACCCCATGTTTTGGGCACCTCTGCCCTCCAGGAATCCTCGATTGACTGACCCTGGATTGGGTAGAGGCCAAGTGCCTTTACCCAAGCCCATACTCGGGTCCTCCCAGGGTTCCCTGGAGAAGGTGGGGCTGGGAAGGTAGGTATGGTGGGGGAACCCCTCTTGGTCCCAGGGTAGTCCCTACTCCAAGTGTCATCTGCCTTGTCTCAGACCCAGCCTTGTCACTTTCCAGCTGGGCACCTCTGGCAGCCCAGCCCCATCCTTCTCAGTGTCACATTCTGCAAAGCAGGCATGGGTCCTGGCCTCCTCTCCCTCAGGAGTTTCAGATGCACCATGAGAGTGAGGGGTGTTTTAGGCTCCTGTCTGCACACTGCCCTTTCTGGCCTGGCAGTGAGAAGCTGTCCTGTGGTCAGGGTCTCACACACCCCAGGATTGAGAGTCCTGTGCTGAGGGTCCCTGGGAGAGCTATCTGGGCATTGGGGTCCCTGCCTTGTGGAAAGAATGAGTGGACCCCCACCGGCCCTGAGGCTCAGGCCGCACCCCCTCCATGGCACCAAGGCCTTTTCAGAAAAGAGTGCTCCCCTCCAGCCCCTCGTGGTTTATCCTTGCGGTCTGACCAGGCTGGGAGCAAAAGGGGCTACACCTCATCTCCTGCCCTCTCTTCTCCCTGAACTCCCCCGTAGGCCAAGCACACACAGGCTGTGAGCCTCGGCTAAGGCACCAGCAGGGCTGGGGTGGGTGTGCACAGCATGGCACAGCTTCTTGGTTCCTGAGCCCCCCTTTCCTATCATGAGGTGGGGCTCAGCACTGTCTGGGCCGGAGGCAGGGCTGCTGAGCAGCCCCCAGGGCTGGGCAGGGTTCAGACTCCCAGGCTGGCTGCTGTGTAGTGGACAGAGTGTGAGGATGGGCTGCTCACTCACATCCTGGCTGTGTTCCCGTGAGTTCCTGATTGGCTGTGTGACCTCAGGTTATAGACCCTCTTGGCCTCCTGTGGAAATCAAGGATGTCAGTTTCTACCCCACAGCATTTCACTGAGGGCTAAAGGAAATGTCCAAGGCACAATCTACAATATGGACTCAATACAGGGTGCCCTCCTACTCCCAGTCTCTTTCTCAGGGGGGTGTTCCAATGCAGGCTCACAATCCCCCACCAGGGCCTGAGTTCAAATTCTAGCACCCTCACTTATGGCTGTGTGTCCCTGGCTGGGTCCCTTGCCCTCTCTGATCTCAGTTTGCTCCTTTGCATAAGCCCAACACCAAGGGGCTGGGGTGGCTGGGGCAGTGAGGTACGTGTGTGTGCTGTGAGCCGAGTACGCCTGAGAGGCTGATGACCCGACACCATTTCTCGGGGCCTGGACGATGCTCGCCAGGGAGCAAGGGCTTTCGGCTCTGGCTTCCGTCTCAGCTGCCAAGATAATTATTTTCTCTCTGTCAGCGGCTCTGCTGGCCAGCTTGCCTTTGGGAAAGGCCCAGCTGTGGACGGTGGGGAGGGAGGAGGCCGACTCCAGTTCTGCCCCCGTCACTGCCTCACTGTGTGACCCCAGACGAGGGCAAAAGCCTCTGGTCTCTGGGCCTCAGTTTCCTCCTCAGTGAAAGGGAAGAATTGGGGTCAGTGAACCCTAAAACTGTTTGTATTTCCTAGGTAAGCAAAATTTTGGGGCTGCCAGAGCCAGAAGGTCAGAATGTAGAGCTATTTCCTCTTCTCATGGCTCGGGTGGGGACCCTGGGCCTGACTCCGGGAGCTTGGGGCGTAGGGTTCCAGCACTCGTGGAGCCCAGCATTGGCCCCTGTGAAGTCACCCATGCATCACCTGACGTGTGTGGAGAGCCACGGTGTCTGGTACTCGCCTGCACTGCCTTATGTCCTCTTTATAGCTCTTTGAGGGAGGTCTTCTCGCTATTTCTATATCCCCTAGCATAGTTGAGGAAACTGAGGCAGAGAGAGGCTGAAAAAACATGTCCAAGCCACACACTTGGTACAAGGGTGAAGCCAAGACTGGAAGCAGACCCCTGTGATTGCTGAGCCTGCCTCTCAGTCACCAGGCCTGGTTGCCTCTTCTCGAGGACCTGGGCACCATTTCTCCCTGGGAGCCCCTGCCTGTGCACAGTGAGGTGGGCCCAGGCTGAGGCCCTTACCCAGCCCCTTCGCGTGTGTGGAGGCCCATGCTTCACATGGCGTGGGCACCTTCTCTCCCACTGTGAGCCATGAGCCTCATTCTGAGAGGAGGTCAGCCCTGCAGCCAGGTTTCCTGGTTTTTAGAGGCAGGCACTCCAGTGCAGACAGGCACAGTGATGGTTCCCAGACACGCATCAGGGCACCTTCACACCAGAGCTCGAATCCAGGGTTCTGCACATCCCAGCCTCCAATTGAGACCCCAGAGAAGCCTACCAGCCAGGCCTCTGGGTCTCATCCTCCCTCCTGTCCTCGGGCTCTATGGGCATTGGGGGAGGGTATTGGTGGGCTGTTGAAGAGGTGGGCCAGCTGAGCCCCACCCAACAAGGATGGTCATGTGCCCACATGCCCAGTGCACCAGCAGGCGCTGCACTTCTGCCTGCTGCTGTCTCTGCTCCAAGCACACCGTCTCTGGCCTGGACTCTGGAGCAGCCTCCCCACTGCTGCCTCCTCCTATCCCTCCAAGCCCTTCTCCCTTCATAGCCATGGGGGCTTCCCCATCTAGAACCAGGATCGTGTCCCTCAGCTGCCCAGATGTTGCTGTGGCTCCTGCTCACCCTCTCTCTTACTGTACCTGGCCCCTGGTTCCCACTCACACCCACACCACCCCTGCTCACTGCGTCCGCTACACCATGGACCCCAAATCCCCCGCTGGGCCAGGCACTTTTCTCCATCTTGGAGTCTTTGCATATGCTGTTCCCTCTGTCCTCTGCATCTCTGCCTGCCTCCTCCTGGCTTGTCACTGAACTTCACTTCCCCAGAGAGGCCACCGGGGACCTTGAGTCTGTGCTGTGTGGCTCCTGGACTTGTTTCTGTCAAGCACCGCTTTTACTTTTACATTCTTTGATTCTTTGCTCTCGTCTGAGTCTCCGCAAGGGCAGAGATCACTATCACATCGGCATGCTTGCTGAATGTTTGCTGAATGAATGAGTGAATGCCAGTGCCTTTGTCATCATGTCTCTGTGGATTCTCTTGGTGACCTTCAGACATATTTTGACCCCACTTTGACACATGTGGAAACCAAATTCCAGAGAGTCAGAGAACATCTCTGTAATCACATAACCAGTCACTGGCAGGTGTCGGGGGTCAGGGGCCTGTTTATGCTGGGGCACCCATCAAGTCCCTTTGAAGTCCCCCTCTGTCAGATGGGGATGGTACAGTAGCATTGGGTGGTGGTCTCACGGTCAGTGCCAGGGCCCCTGCTGTGGGTGGACCCACTAACCTCCCGCTCTCATTGCAGCAGGATGGAGCTGGAGTGAGGTGGAGGGGCCGCGAGCTGCTGACAGGCGCTTGGGACACGGGTGATTTGCGGATCACTGAGGTAGGTGTGCCACTGGGCTGGCGGGAGGTGGCTGGGTCGGACACACGTGTGTCCTGATGAAGGCAGGTGCTGGCCTTAGCACACTGCACCTTTGACTCGGGCCTCAGCCCTGATGGGCAGGAGTGGGCATGGGATACCTTTGCTGGGAGCTCATCATGCCCCAGATGGGCCCCCCCATCTAACTGGCACCCAAGGACCTCTCATCCTGGCCTTTCTCTAGAGTGGCTGCTAGGGGTGGGACTGGAGGTCTGCCCGGGGAGCGGGGCAGGTCTGGCTACTGGTCTTAGCACAGCAGCCCTGTCTGCAGCACTCTGAACACTGTGGGGTAGGAGTAGCCCCACCAAAGGAGGCCTGGGTGAGCAGGGGCATGTCAGCTGAAATGAGTGCGGGGCTACCCATCCCCGCTGCCCACTCTTACAAACACGCCGAGGTGGACACACACTGGGCATGGGGTCAGACCACCTGGGTTCAAATCACATCGACATGCTGTAGTTACTCTGTGCCTCTGTTTACCCATCTATCAAATGGGAATGAGATGGCAGTGCCTGCCCCACTGTCGTGGTAAGGGGATGGCACACCTGGCACACAGCGAGGACTGGGAACCTGTCAGCTGTTTTCCTTATAGGTGCTACGACCCTCTTTTCTCCCCACATACCTCAGTTTCCACCATCCTGCTCCTGCTGAGGACCCCCTAGTGCCAGGATGGACACAAACTGGACCCCCGGCCTGATGAGTGGGGAGGGCCCCTTGAGAAGCAGCTGAGAGCAGCAGGTCCTGAGGTTGAGCCCAGCTCTGTCACACGCTCCAGCGTTTCTCATCATGGGGTGGCATTTCAGGGCTGGTCTCGCTTAGCCCTGTGCCCAGGGAGTGGGGGTGCCTGTGTAATCCCTGCTTACTTGACGACTCTCAACCTAAAGATAAGAGGCTTCACAAAAACGCTCACTTGGACCAGAGCCCTTTGTCCCAAGGCACCGTGGCGCTGGGGCAGCCTGGGAGAGGGGCGTCTTCACCCCGGTGTAGAGGTGCCACCTAACATCCCCTGCTGCCCTCAGCGTTCCTCCTGGTGCCTAGCGCTTTCAGGGGCCTAGGGGAGGGCCAGATGAGCCTTAGTCAGGCTCTGACATTGGAGAGCCAGGCTCCATCTCCCTTCCCGCTGCAGGAAATCCCGGCTGTCAGCTGATCGACTGCGTAACCTTGGGCCAGTCCCTTCCCTTGTGTGAGAGCCAGTTTGCTCTGAAAATGAGGCTGATGACACCAACACTGCTGACAGGGCTGCTGTGAGGATGCTTAGAAGCCGTGAATATGTTTAAATGTTATAGCCTCATGAGCATCTGCTGTGTGTGTTCCAGGCGCTACGCTCCTTTAATACATCTTTCTGCCCGCAAGAATCCCATGGGGAGGTTTGTCTGATGTCTTATGTTCCAGAGGCTCGATGTGGTTAGGAAACCCACAGAGCCGTAAGTGCTGGAATGGGGATTTGAACTGAGGTCCGTCAGGATTAACCAGTGCAGGAGGCCTTGGAGACCAGGGGCGGAGCCCCAGGACAAGCATGGGAGCTGCTTGGGGAAAGCCCCGCCATTTCTGCCCTGCAGTCTTTGCCTAGCCCAGCAAGCCCACTGCTCTCGGGAGCCAGAGGGTGACCCCCCAGACTGGTGGTCTGCCCCTTCCTGATGGGGCCTGCCTGCAACTTGATCAGGCTGGGGAACCCTCTGCTAATTGTCTGGTAACCTTTGAAATTCTCCTTCACGGTGGGTTCTCTTTACGGATGTTTTTCAAGGTAATTCATTCCTTTTCCAGAAATTGCCAGTGGCAGAGCATTAGGCAGCTAGTAATTAATCATAGGAGCGACTTCGAGTTGATTCTTTGAAAAAAAAAATGAGGAACAGAAAGCCTTGGTGGAAAAAAAAAAGAAAAGAAAACCACTCCAAGGCGAGGGTGGTAATCAATACCTTGGTGTCCTAGAAACGGCCGGGGGTGGGGACGGCGGACGTGCAGCCTTCTCTCTTTCTTCCCAGGGCTGGCAGACTGTCTTCCCTGGGCAGACTTCCCAGGGCTGGCAGCGGCAGTGTGGGGCTCCGCTCTTGACCACTGGCTCCCTGTATGGCTTTGAGAAGTCGTTGCCTTTCCCTAGGCTCAGCTTTGCCACCTGTAAAATGGGTGACGGGCAGGTGTTAAGCTAGAAAGAACATTAAATGAACCCTTGTTCATGACCACGTCTCAGTGCCCGGCACAGAGCAGTGGCCCCATGGATGATCTGTTAGTCAGGTGAGTGAGCGAATGACTCTCGTGGGTCCTAGCTAGCTATCTTGAGTGAAGGAGGTGGTACTGGCTACAGGACATTGTGACTGTAGTTCTGTTATAACAGTGACAGGGTGGTGGGCCAGTTCTGTCACTTCCAAGCTAATGATGAAAGGACAGTCTTTCTTGGTGGACCTTGGGCCCTCAGTGGCAACCATGCAGTGTCCTCAGCATCTTCCAGTTCAACTTTCCAAGAGTCTGAGCTATCTGGAGAGTTTATGTTAAAAAGCTGCCTCCAGGAGAGGTGGTGAGTTCCTCATCACTAAACAGCGTGCAAGCTGGGGTTGGGGCTGTATGGGCCACTTGGACAGTGGGTTTTGGGGCTTGGGGCATCGCTGGGTCTGGGAGAGAGCATGAGGCTCTCCAGGATGGTTCTGGGGAGGCTGCACTGGTGGGGAGGAAGCCTGTCCTCCCCCCACCGGAGCCCCTTCCCGAAGCTCCCAGGGGAGGATTGGACAAGGGTACAGGCACTAATGCATCAGTGCCTGCTCCCCTCACTGGCCCCACTGCATGGACATCGGGGCACTGGGCCCACTTTTCATCAGGGCTGAGGGAAAGATCCACACTCCTGACATCAGAGAGTGTCTAACAGGCTGTGGGTTGGGTAAGCGGGTGGGGAGGAATAGAAGGCCCTTGTGTGGGAGGTGGGAGCCTCAGACCTAGGTCTGATACACTGGTCTGCTAGTGTAACCTCAGCAGCTCCCATTCCCTTTCTGGGATTTGGGCCACGATCCTTTGGGAGAGGGCAGCAGATAGAGTGTGTTCTCCAAGGCTTCCTTCCCATGGAACCCCTCCCCTGCCCGGGGAAGCTCAGTTTGGGAACCGGAGCTGGGCTCCACAAAGCTGGTTTCCTCTCAGCAGCTTATCTCATTCTGGTCCTGGCGTGGGACCTGGATTCCTTGCCCAGAGACCCAGGATGACAGTGCACCCTAGCCTGAGTAGTGGCTCTGGGAGGCTCAGAGCTTCCAGAGGGAGGCGGGGAGGAGGGCGAGTGGCCCTGTGCTTGTGTGTGAGTGCTTGTATACTAGTGTGCGCTTGTGTGTGGGTGTGATGGTTCAGGATGGCATGTGAGGCTGGGTGAATATTCGTGAGTATTCAAGGGAAGGGGAGACCCCTCCCTTCCCGTGTGTTTCAAGACCTCCATGTGCACACTGGCCCCACTTTCAGACTGGCCTGGGGGGCCCTGCTGACCACAGTGGAGCCGACTGAGGGGCAGTGTGGGGACCAAGCATTCAGGCCTGAGAACTCTGACCTGCCCTCCCACAGCTGGAGGCCCCGGCAGCTCCCCATGGTCATAGGAGGGCATGGATTTGGCGGCCGTGCCTCCTGCCACAGGCTTACACCCTGAGTGTCTGGCCTGAAGTTTCTGGGTGGGCCCAGCCAGCTCCCTCCTGGTCAGCTAGGGGGATCCTCTGTGAGCAGCTGAGCCCAACTTGGCACAAGTCATTTTTTTACTTCTTCCGGCCTTGGCCTCCAAGGCCCAGCTCAGGGGTGTGTGTGTGTGTGTATGAATGAGTGTGTATGTGTGTATGAGTGTGTGAGCGTGTGTGTGTGTGTGTGTCTGTTTGTCTGTCTGGGCTGTCCCTGCAGGGTGAGGCAGTGTGTGGGTCTCTGCACGTCTCCATCCTGTCTCCCTGTGGCTGTCTGTCCGAATCTCTCCTGCTCTCTCTCCTGCCCAGCTCTGTCTTCTCACACCCCCGGCGCTGCGTCCTCGGCAGCTCGCCTCCCTGACTGCAGCCTGTCCCAGAGCCCTGCACCTCCTCAGCCATGCTGTCCTTCTCAGCGCCATGCCTTGCCAGGCCTCCCAGCAGCACGGCTGCACCGTGTCACCGCCTCACCTGCCCCTGTCATCCTCAGAGCTCTGCACAACAGAGGCCTCCCTACCTGCTGCCTTCGCCTAAATCTGGCTCAAGCTTACAGGCCACCCTCTCCCGCCCCGCTCTTTGGCGGGTCCAAGGCAGTCCCACATTCCCAGCTGCCGGAGGCTGCACTCCGTATGTGGCCAGGTGGTGGGGGCAGGTGCCATCCCCTCCCCATGGCCCTGCCGTGCCGGCCACCTCCTGGCTCAGTGAGTGCAGGCTGCTAGCCCACCCTGCGGCTGCCCTGTACTGTCCTGGGCCTGTGGGCCGCTGGCCACCAGCTGGAGCAGGAGAACGAGAGGCGGCCTGCGCCCACTAACAAGGGGTGGTTGGAAGCCTGGCATCTCCTCCAGCATTAATGAAATTCCTGCTATAATTAGAAGTGAGGTGTGCAGGAGCTGGCTGCCTGGTGGGAGTGTTTGTATGCTCATGAATAAATAAATTGTCCTCTCCTGAGGGGAGAGGTAGCTGGAGGGGGTAGACGCAGAGGGTCTCAGTGGCCTGTGAGGTGCAGAGGCCCCCCCACTCACCTGGACGCCCTCAGGGAGCTCCCTAGGTCCCCAGCCCTGGTCAGTCAGTCTTCCTGGAAGTGCCTGCTGTGTGCCCAGCCGACTCAGCTTGGCATTTGAAGCCGCCACCATCTGGCCCCAGCCTGCTTTCGCAGCCACATCACACGCTAGCCTTCTGCCAGCGCCCTGGGCTGCAGCTCCCCCGCGCCGCCCACCGCCCAGTTCTTCATCACGCCTTCCCGCTCTGCACTCGGTCCTGAGTCTATGGGCTGCGGCATGGCGCCATCCTCCGAAGCCATGTTCGGGTCACATCTGCACCTCCTGGAGGCCCTGTAGCCTTCCCTGGACACACCTCCTAAATCCAGAACCTACCCTCAACACTCTTCATGCCCTTTAAAGTGTGCGTCAGACTGCCCACTAGGCTGTTTTTCATTTTGTATTGATTACATATTGGGATGGTAATCTAATGGATTCACAGGGCAGATATTTTACGTTCTTTATCATAATAAGCTTTTGAAATGAGGTTACTGATGTCTCCACTGTTCGCTGTATTGCACGGCGCAGGCTTGGAGAGTCCTGTTTCCTCACCTTGCAGGTGAAAAAGCTGAAGCCTGGGGAAGGAAATCCTGCAGGTGAGTTTGTAGAGCACATGCTCTCTCTGTAGGCAAGGCCGCCACTGCCCCGCAGGACAAATAAGGAACTGAGGCATAGGGCGCTTGTCCTAGAGAAAGATTGAGGCAGGCAGGATCATGGCTAGAACCCAGGCGACGAACCTGAAATGAATAGAGGAAAGGCGATGTGAGCGATTTCATTCCCCTGCCCCACCCATAGTACATTTCAGAGCTTAATGCACCCAAACAGCCCCAGACCAAGCAGCTGTCACAGGCTGGGCCACATACTGCCCAGTCCTGCCCTTGACCCCTCCCACTCATCCCTCCCAACTTCCTGACAGCAAGCATACACCCTAGATGGAGCTAGAAGGGTGAGAGCCCGGCTCCTCCCAGGGAAGGTCACCCCTGCCCTCCAGCCCCTCCCACATCAGCCAGCAGTCTGAATCGCAGAGGTGCCCAAAGGGTGTGTCCTGTTAAGCAGCCCAGGTCTCCAGCGAGTGGAGGATGCCTGCGGCAGGGGTGGCTCCAAGGCCAGGAGGGAGAAGAGGGGATTCACTCCACATAGCCTGGCCCTGCACCTGCTGGCCTAGAGGGTTTTCCCAAAGTGGGGTGTTTCTTAGGAGCCAGGCTGGCAGCAGAACAGCCTCTCCAGAGCCCTCCACCCTCCGGAGCCTATTTTCCTCTTTGTTACCCGCAAGTCCCCTCTGGCTGCACTTGGCTGTACGCTCCATTTACAATCTACCTCTTGTTTGCCTCTGCTCAGGCAGTGTGGCGGGAGTCACGGAAGGTTCAGGTGCTCGTCTCCCTCCACCACAGACAAGGCTGGTGCCACTACCAAGGCGGAGCTCCCTCGGGGGCCTATCTCCTCCCACCAGCGGGGGCTGCAGAGTTTGAGTATACTGAGCCGACAGTCCCCTACCTCTCTCTCCCCAGTCCATTCTGTCCTTCTTCTGCACACAGGCACCCTGTGGCCTTTCCTTGTCTCTGCTCCTCCCAGCCAGCCATCTGCTGTTTCCCCACTGGACCGTATACTCCTTGAAAGCTCAGGGCAGGCTGTGAACCATGTCCCCAGCACAGTCCCTGGCCAGTTCTGTGCTGAAGGGCAGCAGGAATCCACAGGCACCCAGCTTGTTTACCCTCAGCTTCCTCCAGGGATAGCAAGTCTACCATCCCAGTTGTTTCTGTGCTCGTGGGCCGTGTTAAGAAGGATTCGGAGCGGGGCATGGTGGCTCACACCTGGAATTCCAGCATAGATCATGAGGTCAGGAATTCGCGACCCGTCTGGCTAACATAGTGAAACCCCATCTCTACTAAAAATACAAAAAAATAGCCGGGTGTGGTGGCAGGCACCTGTAATCCCAGATACTTAGGAGGCTGAGGCAGAGAATCACATGAACCTGGGAGGTGGAGGTTGCAGTGAGCTGAGATCACGCCATTGCACTCCAGCCTGGGCGACAGTAAGAGACTCCATCTAAAAAAAAGAATGGTCCCGAGGCTGTGTGCAGACTCCACGAGGAACGGTGCTGTGCACTGCTTGGGGCACCCACGCTCTCAGCCCTGCTCCCTGCGTATCAGGCCTGCTTGACTCATGCCTCAGCTCTGGGCTATGGCAGTGCAGGAGGAGGGAAGAGGCAAGGACCTCAGTGTGACACCCACAGGTGTCCGTCCACTCTGGCCACTGGGTGAGCTGGGCCACAGAGAACCTTCCAGAGCCCCCAGGGAGCTGACTGGTTAATGGAGAGCAGGAGCTGTATGGTTGCTGAGCCTTTGGAAGTGTCTCCCTCGCATCTGTCTCCCCCGTTAAGTGCTTCTCACCCTTCCTCAGCCGAGGTTTCGGAAGCAGCAAGCTCACGGCTGTTCTGGGACCCGCCACTGCTCCCCTGAGGCATCTTTAGGGACCTCTGTTGGGGCCTAGGGGGATGGCTCTGCTTCACAACCTCTGTGGAATGCTCCTGTGGTGCCACTTCCGTCTGGCCCACCCTCAGGTTGGTGGGATGGGCTGGCATGAGACGGCCCTCGCCGGGTAGCCCCTGCCAGTTCTCTCTGGGCCCCGGCTTCACCCAGACTTCCCGTCACATCCCCCTACCCCGGCCCTTGTCACTGCCTGGGGAGCCAGCTCCCTGTACTTGGTTGCCTCTGCCCCCAGCCGTGCCCTCTCAGGTAGGAGTTCCCAGCTGCTTCCTGCCCAGCAGCTCCCGCGTGGCCAAGGATTGAGCCAGGAAGACTTTGATGCACTAGAACCTGCAAATAATCTGGAGCATTTTTTCTCTGTGTGTGGAAGAAAAGCAGCCAACATCCCTGCATTCTGTAGCCTGTCCGCAGCCACAGCCCCAGGAGAGCAATAAAGATCATTGCATGCCTGGCAGTGGCTCCCCCAGCTGCTGCCCACACACCTCCATGGCTGGAGAAGGCACCACAGTTTCGCTCATGCAAATTCAGTGTGATAAAGGATAAAGTATGGTGTGTGGTCAAAGCGTGGGTTTCAGGGACGAACAGTTCTGGGTTCAAATCTCTGTTCTGCCACCTATCAGCCGGGTGAGTCTGGAAAAGTTACTTCATTCTCAACTCCCCTGTTTCCTCGTCTGTAAAGTAGGGTGCCGTGCACACACTTGGCAGAATAAAAGGTGGCAATAGCTTCACAGCTCCGGTTCTCTCTGTTAGCAACAGACCAGTGCCCTCAGGGAGATAACTCCTACCCAGGCCACGTGGGACACCTGTTTAAATGCAGATCACCAGGCCCCTCTCCTGGAGTCTGATTCTGGGGGTCTGGAGTTGGGCCTAGACCTCTGAAATTTTAGCAGGTGCCCCCAGAAAATACCTGCGATCTGGCCAATCTGGGACACACTGGTGCCTGCAAAGGGGAGCTGGCCTAGAGACCTGAGCCCATAAACGAGGGGTTTAGATGAGCAGGGATCTTCCTGCTCTTAAAACCTCATGACAATCAGACATTCCCTGATGTCCCCTCTACCAGGCTCCCTGGGGCAAATCTGTGGGTTTCCACCCCATTCTTTCTAGCCATAGAGCCTTTGCCAGCCCCTGAGCCCTAGGGATAAATAGAGAAACCGTTCCCTGGGTGTCACATGCCATTTACTGGCCATTCCCTTGCCTTCCAGGAGGCCCTACCTGCAGGTATTACTGTAGTCCACTCAGATCTGAGATCTTTTCTGTAAGCTGAGCTGGATCACTGACTGGTACCTACTGGGAGGTAGGGTGGGGCCAGAGTGAGTAGGGGTGGTCCTGCAGCTCCTCTGAGGCCCCTGGAAGCCTTATTAGTTAACACACATGAAAGCCTGCAGTGTTGGAACTGCAGGGTGGGCTTGCAGAGCCCTGTCTTATTATAGACGGGGAAACTGAGGCCCAGGGTGGAACATGTGTGCTAGGAGGATGTGAGCTCTGGGAGTTTTACGTGGCTCACAGTCTGGTCTCTGGGCCACCCCATGCAGCCCACCATGACCCTCCTGTGTGGTTCATTTAGGATGGGCAGCACCGCCAGGCTTAAGCCCTCAACTTAAGCTGCTGAGCCCTTAGGAAAAGACAGAGCCATCTCAGGACAGGTCTGAGGGGCCGCCTGCTTCCTTCTTGGACCCCCACTGTCAGCCTAAATCAAGAACCCCCTCCCAGCCCATGGGTCCTCTCACCCCAGCCAGGGCAGCCCCCATGGAAGCTTTCCAGGAAAATCCACGCACAGGGCAGTGGGCTCCAGAAATGAAAAGGCTCTCACACTCCCTGCTTCCTCCCATTTTCCACTCGCTGCTGCTCAGGGGAGTTAACAAGCAGAGGTGAAAAAGCTGGCCCTGTCCTAATGAGACCTCGTTTGAGGCAGCTGGATCTGGGCTAATGCCACAGAAGGAATTCTTCACTGCCGGGCCTTCACTCCACCAGGGATGAGGCCTAGGCTAGAACCCAGGGGCTGCTCTGGGCTGTTGCTCAGAGGATGCCAGGGGCCAGACCTCCCCTGACCACTGGCATCCTGCCTCCGCAGCTACCCTTAGGTGTGGGGTCAGGGTGAGCAGCTTTGTCTCCTTCCCAAAAAAAGCCCCACTGGGTCCTTAGCTCACATTTGGTACCTGATACAGCACCCATCTCAGGCCTCTGCACAAGTAAGCCCCTCTCCACTGCAGTCTCCATCTGCAGTCAGTAAGGCAGCTAAATACTCCTTGTGTAGGTCTGTGTTCAGCTCTTCAGGAGACAAACAAAAACCTGTGCCAGTCCCAGGGGAGCTCACATGTCTAGGCCACCCTAGGCCACATGCAGGAACAGAATTTGTGATGCGTGGTGTCCGCGGGGCCAGGGATGTGTTGAAATCAAGATTTTGTCTTTGGAAAGTGAGGGCCTGTGGAAGGCTTCCTGGAGGAGGGTGACTGGAATGGATTGACACTCAGAGCATTTCAAGAATTTCAGATGGGGCTAGGGACTGGGGCAGGTGATAGTGTTTGTACCAGAGCATCACTGGGCACACACCTGGCCCTGTCCTGGGACAGAGAGGCCCAGCAAGGATGGAGCCATGCTGTTGAGGCAGCCACAGGCTCAGACCTGGTACATCGTAGGCCGTATCCCTGTGTAGTGGATGAGCAGCACAGGGTGGTGCTTTTTAAGTATAGAAATGTAGTTGGCACTCAATAAAGGCTGACTGAATGAAGGGTACATCACATACACTCAAGTATCCACAGAGCAACCGAGAGTTCAGGTCAGGAAGCAGCAGGGGCAAGGAGACAGGGTGCGAGGTCTCTGGGGCAAGGGCAGGGCTCGGAGCAGCTCAGCCTCGTTCATTCCTGGTTCAGGAACCCAGAGTAGTGGGTGCCTGCTGGAGGCATCCTTCGGAGCCGCATGTTGCCCTCCTAAGGGCACACCGTGACACCTGACCAAGCAGGAACATGGTGGGTGCGGACATGCTGGGCCTGGGGCCCAGCTGCAGAGCAGTGGCAGCCTCCCTGGGGCACATTTGTACCCAGCATCTGGTATGTGCCCCAGACAGACCCACCCTCCCTAGAGCCTCTAGGACAGGAGGAAAATGAGTTGCCTGTGGCATGTCTGTCACTGAAGGGCAGAGCACAGGCCAGCTATAGAGCCCTGAGATGGTCATGGCTTTAACAGTAATAATGACAACAGTGTCAGTAGCCAGGGTATCATTTATTTGATTCCCAGTGACACCTTATGAGGTAGGGAACAGTATTATCTCCAGTTTATGGATGAGGAAACTGAGGCAGAGGAAAGTTAGGAAAATAGACAAAGTCTCCAGGTGGCAGAACTGGGTAGGCACTTGGGTCCTTGGACCCTAAACGCCAGCCTGGCCTTGAGTTGGCCTGTCACTCAACCTAAGGAGCATCCTGTCCAACCTTCACTGCTGTCACAGGGAGTGTGAGGGCTACTGTTGAGTCTTTTGACACAAAAGAGGAGGAGGAGGACATAAACTCTCCAAAAAAATGATTTTGAGTCTTCCATTATCAAACTTTACACAGATCCTTCTCATACCTTCCCAGCTCCGTGGGAGAGATGAACAACCAGTGCCTGGAGAATGGGCCCTTCCCCCGAATTGGTCTTTTGTACGGAAGTAAATTCTCTGCCAGCCTTTGGTGGCTGGCAGTTTGATAATACAGGTGTTTAAATGGTAATGACTGAGGGGCCAGCCAGGAGAGGAGGCAGTGAGTCAGATGGGGGATTCAACAGGAATGAAAGGCACTTAATCTCAGTACAATATGATTTTTCCAAATCTGCTTGCTCTGCACCAAGAATGAGCTGACCCAGGATACACTGAGGCCTAGGCTGCTCAGGGCCTGCTTGGCGCTATCAGTGGGGAGGTGGCCCGGGCCTAGGGCAAGCTTCTCCAACCCCTGACCCATGGGCCGAATGTGGTCCAGGACGGCTTTGAATGTGGCCCAACACAGATTCGTTAACTTTCTTAAAACATGATGAGATTTTTTTGCAATTTTTTTTTTTTTTTTTTTTTTTTTAGCTCATCAGCTATTGTGAGTGTATTTTATGTGTGACCCAAGACAATTACTCTTCCAGTGTGGCCCAGGGAAGCCAGAAGATTGGATACCCCTGGCCTAGAGGCTCTGAGAGCGGATTAGTACCAAAAGTCCAAGGGCACCCTGGCTTCTCTGTTGCTAGGAAGCCCCTCAGGCCGTAGAGGACAGTAAGGGAGAGGACTTCTCCAGGAGTATAATGAAGAATTTAAAGAATATACCTTGATCAGCAGACAGAGCAAGTGACCCACCTGAGACTACCCAGCCAGGATTTAAGACCTACTCCTTGCTGTTAATCACTGTTACTATGCCAAGTATGTGTTATGTGTTGAGTGAATCTTTTTTTTTTTTTTTGAGACAGAGTCTTGCTCTGTCGCCCGGCTGGAGTGCAGTGGTGCAATCTCAGCTCACTGCAACCTCCGCCTCCTGGGTTCAAGCAATTCTCCTGTCTCAGCCTCCTGGGTAGCTGGGATTACAGCCACGCACCACCAAGCCCAGCTAATTTTTGTATTTTTAGTAGAGACAGGGTTTCATCATGTTGGTCAGGCTGGTCTCGAACTCCTGACCGTGTGATTCACCTGCCTCGGCTTCCCAAAGTGCTGGGATTACAGGTGTGAGCCACCGCGCCCAACCACACCCAGCCAATTTTGCATTTTTTAGTAGAGATGGGGTTTCTCCATGCTGTTCAGGCTAGTCTTGAACTCCCAAACTCAGGTGATCTGCCCGCCTTGGCCTCCCAAAGTGTTGGGATTACAGGCGTGAGCCACCATGCCTGGCCGTGTTAGTGGTAGTTGTGTTCATTAGTACTTACCCTAGTTATTTTTTATGTGTTATCTAAGTTTCAAATATGAGTAAACTGAAGACCAGGGAAGCTAAGTAACATGCTCGTAGTCACACAGCCACTGGGAGATAGAATTAGAATTCGAACTTGGCTCCATCTAACTTTCAAGCCTGAACCCTCAGCCAGACCAAGGCACAGAGCATCCACCCCAAGGGGCCGAGATCCCTGCCAACCAGAAAGATCAGGGAAGCTTCTCAAAGGGCATGTCAGAATTTGTTTCCAATGGAGCCAGTCTGTAAACCTCAGGTTCCCTGACCTCCCAAGGGCTCTTGCTCATCCTCATATTGGAGCATGGGCCCCCTTGCTGGGTGCTTGGAGGGTAAGGTGCATCGTGGGTGCATTCCTCAGATTCCACTGGGATTGCTGAAGCCGCTAGCACAGGTTGCACCACCAGCTGTGGGGCAGGCCTGCCCCTATTAGATTGCAGCTCAGAACCCTTCTCAGGATCACCCAGGACAGTTCTCTCAGCCAGGGTGGGGTCAGCCTTGGGGACACCGGGGACACACAGCTCCCGCTGGGAGGGGCAGGGAAGAGCTGTGACCAACTGGATAGAATAGAATTAGCGAAGACAAAGGCACACCAATCCCTGGACTCCCAGTTGTTGGCTCCAGAGGGGTGAGAACGAGGAGTGGCAGGTGGTGAGGCCCTGCTGGTAGATTGCGCCTCCATTTCATGGGCAGTAGGGAGCCGGTGAAGGTTTTGATCCGTAGAATGACTGTGTGCCATTTCTCACTGAGCTTTCGTAGAAACCTAGCATGCCAGAGGACAGAGACCAAATGCGCTCAGGAGAGTGGCTCGGCTCCCTGGGTGCTGGCGAGGAAGGGATGCTCATGTTGGGAATCCCCTTTGTAGCTGAGATGTCCTTCTGCAAGTCTGGCCTTCACAATCCAAGCCCAGTTGGTGTGGGACATAGAAGAGTTGAAAGTGTTAATTCAGAGATGCAGCTGAGGTGAGAAGGAGGCGTGCTCAGAAAACCCGCAGCACACACAGGATGCGGGCTGAATGTAAAATCCTGGATGCCAGAGGCTGGGGGATCCGAAGATCCAACATTCCCACCCCCTTTGAATGGGAGAAACTGAGGACATAAGGGGCTTTGCCCGAAGAGGCTCAGCCCATTGCAGAGCAGGGTGCAGCATCCTCAGGTGACACCTGGCCCCCCTGGGGGCTTTCCTCCTTCCATTGTGTGTCTTTGATCTTCCTCCCAGGCCTCTTCTCTGAGTTTGAGCTGAGGCTGAGGGTTGGAGCCAGCAAGGAAAGAGAAGAGCCGGTGTGGACCTTCCAGGGCAGCTCACCAGGCTTCAAAGGTGCACAGCAAGGAGGTCCTTGCAGGAGCCAGTAGGGGACTCAGTGGCTCATCTCAGACATTGATGTCACAGCACCCAGACAGGGAGGGAGACCACTGGTGGCAGCAAGCATTACCCCAATTCATAACCCGAAAGAATCCCCAAGCAGTCTGCCCAGGCGTGGGGCGGCTGCACCCAAGGTGTGCTCTGCCCACCTGTCTCTGTCCCGCCCCCTTCACGCTGCTCAGCAGCCGCAGCTGCCTGTCTGCGGCTCGCTCTGGCTCTACCTTGTTCTGTGTGTGGGGCTCCTCTCTTGATCATCCCTGCACTGCCCAGTGCCCCTTGCTCACCCATTTGGTCTGTCTGACTTTGTCTCTCACTTGGATTTGTCCTGCCCCAGGCAGCTGGGGTGTACAACCCCAGAGGGTACCCTTCCCGCAAGCAGCCTCCTCTCTCTCTCTGGGCTGATCTGGGCTCCACCTTGGAGCTTGCTTGTCTCTGAGGACTTCTCTAGTCTGTGCACTCTTTGTGTGTGTGTGTGCGCACATGTGCGCACATGTACGGACCTGCATGTGTGTCCCTCCCACTGGCCACCATACCCCTCACACACCCCCATCTCTGCTCCCCCTTGGGCTGGGCTCAGGTTCCTCCCCATTCCCCGTGGGCTAGCCAGCAGGAAGGCAGCCTGCAGGCAGAGTGTAGAGTGTATCCACTCCTTGCAGGCAGCCCTGTGGCCCTCCCCGCCTGCAGGCCCTGTATTCCTGGCTGCAGCAGACCCTCTGGGCCTAGCCCAAGGACTCCCAGGAGCTGGTTTGAGCCTGGCGGTCACTGCTCCCTCTCACCGCCACGGCCTGGAGAGTGGCTCCTGTTTGAGAGCAGGAATGGCCTGAATGAAAAAAGGCGGAGAGGGGAGAGTTTGTGACTCAAACAAACAAACAAGGGATTATGTTCCCTGAAAATGTGCCCTTTGTCTGTTGCTAGAGCTCAGGGAGTCCCAGAAAGTGAGAAACGGGGCACAGGGAGGGCACTGTGCATCCTGGGCTGGGGTTGTGGAGGGGAGGGGCAGCCACACAGACCACACGTGCTCCAGAGGCCCAACAGGCCAGGATGTGCCTCCTCTCTCTCGAAATGTCATTAATACATGGCTAGTGGGAAGAGCTCCCAGGCCTCTCCAAATCCACCATGTGAGCGGAGCCCCCTCCAGCCACCACTGCTCAGTCATTTAGCAGATGTTTATTTAGCACCTATAATGGACCAGCGCTCTTCTGAGTATTTGGGATATCTCTGAGCAGGAGACCAGGTGTCTGCATCATGGAGCTGACAGTCTGGCAGGGAGGAGAGAGGCATAGATCTTAGAGCTCCGAGGCCTTCCTGACAGTCCAACCCAGTTACCCTCCTGACCATGCTACTGGAACCCTGAGGCTCAGGGAGGTGGGGAGTCAGCCCTCCATCCTCCTGGTCCCAAGGCACCGTCCATCAGCATAACATTCAGTGCACACTGGCTGAGTGAACACCCCACCCTGCAAGCATTGCTCAGTTTACCAGGAATTTCCCAGAAGCACCTGGGGATAGGAGGGGCTGGCAGGCCCTGCTTGATAGCAAGGCTTTTGGAGGTTGCAGGGCCTGGACTGTGAGAGGTGTGCAGTGGAGGTGAGCTGTCATCACTGTCATCAGTGTGGGATGGATGGGACAGTCTCCTTTGGCCAGGGGACTCAGTTGGGAATCTGCCAATCTGGGTTGAGGTCAGTCTTTCTTCACTGACAATCTGGTGGCATTGGGAAGTCTCTTTACTCTGTGGGCCTCAGTTTCCCCATCTACCCAGTAGGAAGGTAGACTGGCTGATGTGAGCACCAGGAGGCCAGGGATTGGAGTTTGTGCCATTGTGTCTCCGGTATATCTGCTGCTAACAAAATGGCATAAACTGTGCTGTGCACTGGGAACGAGGCCCCTCCAGGATCCCACAGCAGGCCTCTGGGTCCTGGGGCCCCACCCGGCCCGTCTTGGTTCCCAGCTGCAGCAGGGTCTGGGCTTGCTCTCCGCAGAGCCGGGCCAGTGAAGCGTGGGTCTGCTCGCAGCGCCTGGCAGGGACCTGTAAATTGAAAACATGATGTTTCCTGTTGGGGCTGGACTCAGTGTGGCCTTGGAAAGCTGGCCTCGCTCTCAGGAAGCCCTGCTCCCCACAGCACCGCCACAAAAACAGTGGAAAAGTGAAGCCTTTTCAAGTCTGTGTTTCCACTGTAAACAGGGGAGGAAAGCTGGCCTGGCCTCCTGGAGCGGTTCAGGCCAGGCCCCTCGGCGCTGTCTTTGGAGGCACCTCAGCTGCCCCCTGCCCCAGACAGCACCCCTCTAACTGGAGAAGCCCTGTGCCCTCAGTTGACAAAGGATTACAGGGTGAGTTCAAGCACGCCCAGACCATTTGTCCTCCCCTGCAAGGTGAGAAAGGTCTGGGGAGATGAGCAGAGCACAGAGAGGCATTGGACTTGCCCAAACACACAGCACCAAGGGGAGGCGGACCCGGCCCCTGCCTCCTGCCCCGGCGTGTCCTCACAGGGCCTGGGACACTTGGAGGCTCTTGTGTGTGGCCCTGGGTACCTAAGCAGAGCTGCTGCCTAACCCAGCATGAGTTTGACTTTGTCCTGTAAATGGAGAATCTTGCACATTAGCGGAAGTGATTTATTTTAAACTTTAATACTGTCCTTTTTTTCCCTTATTGTAAAGTAAATGCATGCTTGCTGCAGAAAGTCTGGAAGTCAGAGAAGTGAAGGCAGAAGAATAACATTGCCTTGTAATCCTCCCACCCAGAGGCTGTCCTGGTCATCATTTTAGTGGACTTCTTTCTGGTCCCCTTATAATTTTTGCTTCTCTTTCGGACTTAAGTCATGAGGAGGCTTCAGGGCCATCCAATGCTCCTATTAGACATGCTTCTTAATGGCCACATGGAGGGGCCTTAGGAGGGGCCAGGGCAGTATCCTCTTCACAGTCAGCTTGCTGCTGGCCTGGGCTGGGTGTGACGGAGTGCTGCTGGGGACCCTGGGGAGATGCCCCGACCCTGCAGCGTAATTCATGGTAAGGGCAGCTTGGCCTGGCCCCTCATGCTAGAAAGTCCCAGTGGCTCTGATTAACTTTGCGACTCTGGCGCTCCTGTCCCGTCTCCCTATTTGTGAAATGGGCAAATGGGCCCCATTCGAGTGCTCATGGCCCCCCTCAGCCTGCTACCATAGCACTGCCTGCTGACAACCTGCAGGTGTGGCCACACATTCCCTTACTCAGTTGGTCCGTAAACAGAGTGCCTACTGTGTGTTGGTGAGTGATGCCTACAGAAGCACTGTCCTCCCCACCCTCCCCGCCAGTGCCCCTCCTATGCTCCTGCCCCTTTTAATCTGCAAGCCCATCCAGCCTCCCTCCTCCCAGACCCCTCACCAGTTGGGGCTGGAGCCCAGCTGGGTGGGGGTGGAGGGAGTCCCAGAATAAGCCATCTTTAGCTCCTTCTGCCCTGCTGACATCCTTGGTGGCCCTGAGACAGCTTTATGGAGGATAGATTAAGGTTGTCTCCTCCTGGTGGGTTCATGTCTTCACTTTTCAAGCCCTGCTCTGAGTTCTCCATGTTTCAAGCCCTGCTCTGAGTTCTCATCCCTGCCCCACCCCTCCCCCACCCCCGCATGCTTCCTTCCCTCCAGCTCTAATCTGTCAGCCCAGCCGGAGAGAGGGCCACTGGTCTCCAAGGTGATTGAATTATTGTGGGGGAGACAGGCCAGGGTTTTCTGCGTGAGTGCTTTTGGCTTCCTGCCCTTGGAGAGGGGCTGGGGGAGGTGTGTGGTGGCAACCGTGGGCCATGGATCTCCCAGACAGCCCTGCTCTCCCAAGCCTGGGCTGCATGGAGCCCTGCCCAGGCCCAGCCCAGTGCTGCTCTGCTCAGGCCCAGGTTCCACCTCCAGAGGAGTGGGCCCATCTCAGTCCGGGCCCAGGAGGAAATAGAGGAGTCGGGGCAGCTGTGACTGCTGACTCACACATGAACATTTCTTAAACATCTGCTATCTCTGTGCTGCAGTCCAGGGACCCAGGATGCAGAAGAAGAGGGATGCTAGCACATGAAACACTTACTGTATGTGCCAGCCTCCTAAGGGTAGCTCCAAGAGTTACTGTTACTGGTAGCAACAGGTAAGAGTTTCTGGTCTCAGTCTTAGAGCTGAGAAGGGTGCCAGATATGAATTCCTTCTCCCACTAACCTGCGGACTCCTAGAGGACAGGGGCTCTGTCTGGGTTCTGTCTGGATCCCTGGGGACCGCAGAAGGCCAGCCACTCACATAGGACCTAGTTAGTGCCTGGTGATCTCAGTTCTACTAGAGTAAGACCAGAGAGGTGAGGTAACTAGTATAAAGTCACACAGCCGGAAACAGAGCCCCGTTTTGCCTGGCTCTGCACCCCTATTCAGTCTCTGGGGTACCATGCCTCTTCCAGGCTGAGTGTTGGCAAAGAGGCCTGCCATACAACTGGCACTGCCCAGCCACATGCCCACTGTGGTGAGCTGAGAGAGCTGGGTGGCTCCAGGTCTCAGTCTCTTCCCGCTGGTATGTTTCCGTCTGCTGGTCAGGCCCCACGCACTTTCCTCTGCAGTCTGCTTCTTCCCCGGAAAGGGGGGGCCAAGAGGGGAAAGCCCCTCTCTCTGCTCTGCTCCGCACTCCAGCTCATGGAAATGAAAAACACATTGGCTTCATTATCCCTGGATTGAATGAGCAGGGTTGCCATGGCAACAGCCATCTCAGGCCCGCAAAGGGGCAGGGGAGGGGCTGGCAAGGCCGAGGCAGGTGGGGACCAGGCAGTGGGCGAGCAGGCACTCCAGGCAGGCAGGCCACAGGGACAACCACCATGCCTGCCACCACCCTCTCTGGGAGGCCAGTGTCAGATCAGCGTCCTTGGGCTGATGGGGCGGGCTGGGCTGTGGCAGGCAGGCACCGTCTTCCACTGGCCTGCCCGTCATCCACTCGTTCTGTCTCCTGTCCGCCTGTCCCCTTCCTGCGGGGGTGGTGAGGGTGGAGACGGGCTGGTGCTCCACAGCACCCTGAAGAGGAAGGAGACAGATGGAGACAGTGAGGGAAGAGAGGATGGGAGGGAGCCAGGACGGGGTACGGCCTACTCCTGAGTGGGGACAGCCCCAGGGG
Source organism: Cheracebus regulus (assembly GCA_963574635.1). NCBI lineage: Eukaryota > Metazoa > Chordata > Mammalia > Primates > Pitheciidae > Cheracebus > Cheracebus regulus. The sequence goes on along the minus strand of CAUYQU010062136.1, from coordinate 145,196 downwards.
AAGGGGCTCTCGAGGGGCATGGACTGAAGGAATGCCCCAGGGTCATCCTAGTGGCCTATCCCCCAGCATCACCGTCCTTAAAGAGGCTGGGTCCTCCAGTGTCCACTAGGACACTGTGAGTGATGGTGGCTATGGGGGCGACCACAGTGGGTCCTAGCCCAGTGTAGCTCAACCTGGTCCATCCATCCAATGACCCTGACCCAGGCCAGAGCCAGCTTCCCTGATACCAAAATGAACCCTCCTCTTTCCAGGGCCTAAGTGCCACCTGCTTCCTCTGTCCCATGGACTGTCACCCCAGGGCTTGCATCTGAGAGTAACACCTAGTAGGCTGAGGCCCTGCCCCCACTTTACTCAGGCTTGCCCAAAGGAAGCAGGCAGCACCCCTTCCTCCTCCGAGTTCCTCGGAGGTGTGGGAGCCTGAGCTGCCCCTCTGTGGCGGCCCCAAGCAAACACCTTCCTCTGAGCAGGCAGCCTCAGCTGCTCTTTCCATGTGACCAAAACAATGGGGCATTCGACAGGGGCCCCTGCTCAGAGGGGATCAAGTGCCCACAAGAGACTTTCAGACAGGGCCAATCAGAGAAGCCCAGTGCTGACCCCAAGTCCAGTAGCAACTTTGACCCCAGTCCCAGCTCAAGCCCAGCGTTTGGGGCCAGCATGCCGGCACACATTTCCAACTGCTCTCCCACCCCAGCTTCTGCTCCAGCTAGAATGCCCCCGTTATGGCTTGTGCCTCTCCAAATCCAGCCTCCTCCTACTGCTTTCTTCTGATGGGGGAACAGGCCGAGTAAAGGGAAGTGACTCATCCAAAGCCATGAGGGAGTCAGGACAGCATGGCCGTGTGTGGGATCTTCCTTTCCCAGAGGCAGAGCTGTGGATTCCCACTGAGATGGACCGAGAGTCCACGTGGCCCTGCGTCCAGAGTCTCCCTGCTAGAACAGGCCTGGGCAGGAGCAGGGAGCACCCAGGTTTCAGCCTCCTGATGGCCCTTCCCAGTGGGGAGGGGTCTGGGAGGAGGCTCAGGGGCTGACTCAGGCCAGCATTCTCTTCTCCAAGCCTTAGTCAATGGGGACAGTCCTGTGGCCTGCCTACAAACGGGCTGCCTGCTTCTGAGGAGGCTGGAGGTGACCAGCTAGGCAGACGCGGTTGTGGTATCTGTCACTGGCGCTGTTTATAGCCTTGCCCTCCCGCCAAGTGGCAGTGGATTCTGTGGGGGAGACAGCACAGGCAGGAGCGACCCCAGCACATCCCTGGGGCAGCGGCAACCCAGGGGCTTGAGCAGCCACCTCCCCACCAGCTGCAACCAGACCGCAGAGGCACATTCTCAAATGCAGGTTCCCTGGCCCTCTCAGGGAGCCGGGGCGAGGCCCAGGCATCATTGTGCTTGTAGAACCCCAAACCGTGGGTAGTGCTCACCTTGGTGCCTTCTAGGGCCTGGCTGTCCGGGTCACACCCCTTTGTGACCTCTCTGGGCCTTGTCCTGCTTCAGGCCAGCCTCAGGCCAGCCCTGAGGCCTTGAGCCCCTCCCTCCCTGCTCTTCTCTCTCATCCTTCCTCTACCCACAGCCCACAGTCCCCATGGCATTTGTCCCCGCTGTTGACCTCCCCTGACTTGGCGGCTGCATGTCCCGGCCCGCCTCCCAGCCACCACCACCACCGCCACTGCCCGGCTCCCACCACCAGCTGAGGGCGGCTGCTGGACAAGGCTGTCATTTTCCCTGCTGGGGATTACAGGTTTGGGGCTGCAGGAGTCTGGACTGGAGGAGGAGGAGCCAGGACTCACCCAGGGCCAAGCCAGAGAGAGACGAGAAACACCTCACAGGAAGGGCGAGCTGGTGCCTGACTCCGTTTGGGCTGGGATGGGGAATTCAGTCACCTGACATTACCAGGACTGTGTGTGTGTGTGTGAGAGCATGCATGTATGCATGTGTCCATGTGTGTGTGCATGCATAGATGCACCTCCCCTGAGGGGCGAGGGCTGTCTTTCCTGCTCATGCAACTGAATCCTCCTGGGTGCAAGCCCAGCTCGTTTTCCAGGTAGAAAAGACAAAACTAAAAAGGGCAAGGGACTGGCCTAGGTCACACAGCAGGGTAGAGCAGAGCCAAGCCTGGGCTGCTCCCGGTGCTGCCCAATGCGCCTGCCTCCTTCTTGCCCATCTCCAGGAGAAGGTGGGACCAGGATTATCAACTGGGTGACTGCAGACCCAGAGGGGGCCTGCTGCTGGAGAGGGCTCTGCAGGTGAGGTATGGGCTGGGTCTAGGGGGACAGTGTGAGCTGAACTCAGAGGGCAGCAGCACTGATTCTGGGTGTGCAGGAGCCAGGAACATCTTCCAGTCACCCTCACCTGTGAACACTGGGATGGGATTAAATACCAGCAAGGTGCCCCAGTGGACCCAAACCCCTCTAGGGGAAAGTGGGTAAGGCTATGTATGCCAGGGACAAGGCCTGAGAACCCTAAGGGGTATGAAGATTTCAGGAGGCCCAGGGCTGGAGAGAACATGGTGGCGTGGTTGTGAGCTCAGCCTTAGAATTAGATTGTTTGGCTTCCGGGGCCGAGCCCAGTCACTTGACTTCTCTGGGCCTTGTCTCCAGGGTCTCCATGGCAATTCAATGAAGTAAATTTCTAACACTTAGCACAGTACGTGGTGTGTGCATGATACGTGTTCATTAGGTGCACATTTTCCTCCTCCTCAGTTCTGTAGGTGTTTCAAGGCCCTACCCTTCACCATCTGAGCAGAGAGACCCAGAGTGCGACAGTTAGTATGGTGGGTCAGCCAGGAGGGTCCTGGAATTGTACCTGATGGAGCTCTCCCTGGGCTGGGTCACTAAGGAGCCAGCATTTCCGATAAGCAGTACGAAGTCCTCCTAGGTTGGCACGCACTCCCAGAGGTGAACTGGCCAGACTACTGGCAGCCAGAGGGACCTCTCAGAGCCAACCCTTGGCCCCTTTCAGGCCCCATGGAGCAGGGAGCACGGGGGAGCCGAGGCTGGGGGGAGGCCTGCCTGTTCTTGGGAATTCACGACGTGTCTGCCTGTTGCAATTACCTCGATAAGGAAGATTTGTGGGTGAGATTTGCAATTCTGTTTTCTTGGAGGGTTATAAATCAGCTGCATGCACACCCAGGGTGCAGCACAGGCCTGAGGCTTGTGCATGCACACACACAGACACACACACACACTCCCACGTGTGCAGAGACACAGTCCAGGTTCTGCTTGATATTCCCCAGTTCTCTAGGTTGGCGAGCTCTACAAAGGGAAAATTCTGGGCCCCCAAACTGCTGCCTGCCTTAACAGGGTCCCAGACCCATCTAGAATAAAGGACGCAAGGCTGGGAGACAGTGTATCCCCGTGGTTGGAGAAAGAGTGTGTTATGTGGGTTACTAGTGTGAGCTCTGGAGTCTGCCTGGTTGGGTTCAAACCTTGGCACTGTGACTTACTAGCAATGCCCTTGGCTGTGTTGCTTTCAAAGCTGTGTCTGTTTTCCTATCTGTGAAATGGAGCTAATTATAGCGTGTACTACATAGGACGGTTGAGAGAATAAAACAAATCAATATATGCTGAGTGCTTCAAGCAGGGCAGAGCACATCGTGAAAGCTCAGGACGGCACGGCTGTCAGCCTCGCATCATCATCATTTAAGGGTTGGGTTTTGAGGTCAGACCCGGGCCAGAATCCCAGCTCCGCTTCTTACTGGCTATGTGAACTTGGGCATACTCATGACACTCTCCTAGCCTCCAGTGCCTCCTCAGTAAAAGGGATTCTTCCTGTCTACTTCATGGGGTTGTTAAAAGGAGGTGAAGGGTGCAATATCAGACCCCCAGGAAACACTGGCCAGCATTGCCTCTGCCTTGAGGTGGGATTCTGCACCAGGTGGGATTCTGCACAGGGCCTCTGGTTCAGTCTCCAGGTGGCTCTGCTCCATGGCCTGTCTTCCTGTGGGAGGACGGAGTGCGGACTGTTTAGAAGAAGAGGGGAGGTTCTGGGAAGGGGAGCAGAGGGGAGGATTCCAGGAACCTCTTCTTCCTTTCACCACCAGGGAAAGGAACCGCTGGCCAGAGTGGCTTTCGCTGCCCCTGCCACTCCTTCCACCCCCTCCCGATGTGCACACGCAGCATTGTGAGCTGTAAGCATGAGAACAGGCCTTGGAGACGGACAGGTGTGACTCACGGCTCTGCCATGCACTGACTGGGTGGCCTTGGGCAGGTCACTTAACCCCTCAATTCCCTCCATCGAGGGATAATTGTGCCTGCCCCACCGGGCAGCTGGAGAACGAATTAAATGAGATAATGTGTGTGGAGCACTTAGCACAGCTCCCAGAGGCACCTGGATAAGTGCGATTCAAATGCAATCGCCAGCCCCCTCTCTGCCTCCTCTCCTCGCTCTGACTCTCACTCACCCCTCTTCCCTCCCACTCTTGATGCACCGTCTGCATCTTTCCAGGCCGGACCTTTCCATCTTTCTCTCTGGGAAGATCGGCTCTAAGTCTAGGAGGTGCCAGTGGAGCTGTGTGAGCGAGTGTGGATGGAGGGAAAGAGGACTTTAGAAATCCCAACCTGCTCGTCAGATCCAGTTCCCCTGTGCCAGCTGCACAAGGGCCAAAGTGTGCGCCGCACAAAGCCCAGCCCTTGCTGGTCCATTGCTGCCCACCCCTGAGCCTTTACTGCCTCCTCAGGGTCTTCAGCTGCTGTCAAATGAAGGCTTGCTTCCAAGCTGTTCCTGGATTTTTACCTGCTCAGCCATAAAGCCCTGAAAAGTGATGAATCTGGGGATGAGTATCTGCTTGCACAAGTGCAGGCGGGAAAGACAGGGACCAGTGCCCATATTTTTGCAGAGCCAACATTTTTGCACCTCTCCTGCCCGACTCACTGCCCAGGCGAGCAGGATGGACGGTGAAGTCTTGGCCGTGGATAATTGTCAGGAGCTATCCCAGGTCAAGCCTTGGTCTCCCATCAGAACTTTGGAGGCTGGACTTCTCTGTTGCCAGGGAAACCGGTGTGTTCCCAGGAAAGGAAACCACAGCACTTTAGCTGCTAAGACGCCCCCCCAAATGAGTTCCCTCCAAAACGGATTCGCCCCAAAACTGTCGAGTCGGCAGCATCTTGCCTTCTCCCGGAGCCTGCTGAAATGATAGAAAATGAAATCTGCCCCGACCTTGTGCTTTTCACCTCTTTCTAAAACATTCCACTGTAGCACAAGGACATGTTTTGTTTTTTCTTATTTATCCTCCTCCCATGCCAGCTGGGGCTCCAAGTCCTTCTCTCCCATTGTTGACTGGAGCCAGAAGGGAAAGGACTTCTACATCTTTTTTTTTTTTTCCCTCGTTCAGCTGTCAGCAGAAATAAAACAAGCAGGTTTATATTTGGAAAGCAGAGGGTCTCAGCCACCAGATCGCTATGTCCAGGGTAGGTCACAGCCTTTGTATCTTCTCCTCCCTCAACAAGGCTTGAAATTTGAACCACAGATTTGCAGAGTTGGGGGTGAAGGGAGACTTTTTGGAGCAGGCCTGTCTTTACTCACTTTGACTTTTAAATGCCATTGGAGGATTGTGGATGATTCTTCAGTGGCTGACAACAACACTGGACCTTGGAAGAGATGGTTTAAAAAAGAATCCCCTGGAATAACCCCAGAGCAGTCAAGGTTTGGGCAGTGTCTGGAGTGTCTGTGTCCGTTCCTGTCCGTCATCGGCTCCCTGTGCGGGGAGCCTGGGAGCTCTCACCTGCGTCAGAAGGTTTCGAGGCTGTCTAAGGAGTGCAGAGGAGTCACAGCCAGGCCCGATGACCCTGAGAGTTACAAACAGGAAAGAAGGGAGAGTGAAATGTGTCCAGTGTTCACTTTTGGGTCCCTGGATGCTTTTGAGGATGCTGTAGAGGAGAGAAAGGGTGTGAAGAGACTTCGGTCCAAACCCCAGACACACAGCCACCACCCACGCCCTCTGGCCTGGGTCTTCCCATTTGAACAACTACCTGGCCCTGGGTCCTGTCCAAGGCCTTCCCTGGGCTGCCCCGTGATCTGTGCTCTCAGGGCCACTTTGGGTGATCTGAGCAGTTAATTTTTCACCTCAAAGTGACTCTCTGTTCCGTAAGTAATTTTAAACAAATTCTCTTCCTGTCCCTGCACTTCCATGGGGAAAAACATGACTCACCTGGGTTTTTCACCATCCCCCACAGACTCTCATGTCCCAGGCTGTGTGCCTGCTAGAAGGCCTGGGTGGGAAGGGGCTTGGGGTCTCCAGTGTTTTTCAGCCCCATTTGGGATTTCCAGCGGGTCTTTCTTGTTGATTCCTGAAACCCTGTCAGATCTCGCTATTAGCATGAGGCTCTCAGAGTATAAACTAATGAATTACAGCATGATTACACAGCACATAATTAACTTTGTAATTAATATGCAACTGCCACTTAAGCTAAAACACTGCTTATAGAGACGTACAGCAATAGTAAATCACAGGTCAGAAATAGCACTTTGGAATTTTCAAAAGAATGAGTGTGAGCAGGGAATCACTTAAGGCAGCAGTGTGAGTTAATTAAAAAGCAGATGAATGGTGACAGTCCTGCTTCGTTTCAATACCTTCTCCCTTAAGAAGGACCCCCATGCCACCTGCCAGGCTGACTGGCCAAAGGGGCACTGAGCATGTGGTTTTATTTCCAAAATAAGAACAGGCTTTCCCTGCCCACTTTCTTAACCATCTGCCCAGCCACGCTGCCCCTGCTGGAGGCCGTGACCCCTTGGCCCTTGGCGCCTGGCTCTACCTCTCCTCCGGGAAGCCTGTGGGGTGATACCCCGCCTGGCCCTAGCCCTCTGGTGGGCACTCCCAGCAGGTGGGTTGGCACTGATTGTCTGCCCTCACCTGGATTTCAGGCTTCTGCAAGTCAGAGATGTCATTTTACTCTTTTTATCTGCTGCTTTCTTCCCCCAGCCTCCTACAAGAGTGTCAAAGCCAGAAGATGCCTTAGAAATCATCTCACCCAGTCCCCACTTCACCAAGGCCAGGGAGTCCAGGGTCTAAGCACTGTAGTCACACCACAGTATGGCCTGGCCCAAGCAGAAATTCCCTCTCCCGTGCCTCGCTCTAGCCCAGTGGACACTGCCAGTATAGCTGTGTGATTAGGCTGGGACCTTTGAAATGAACTAAAGCCAAGTTCCAGTCCCAGTAACCTTATGCCCAGCTGTATGACCTTGGGCAAGTTGTGTAACCTCTTTGGGCCTCAGTTTCCTCTTCTGTGAAGTCTGAGCTGTGGTGCCCACTTTGCCGAGTTGGAGTGAGAATTCCATGAGATGGCATATGTGAAGGGGCCTGGTGCAGCAAGTAAGCTCCCAGAAAGCTCAAGTGCACCCCAGCCATCCTCAGAGGTTTGGGGTGCAGGGAGAAACCAGTGACATCTTGATCAGCCCCTTCCTTCTGGGGCCAGGAGCCCCCTAGGGGACACCTTGTGTCCTATGTCTCTCCTGGGCTGGGCACAGCCGGTGCAGAGCTGATCCAGAGCAGTGCCTGGAGAATGAATGAACTGAAGGGCCTCCCCCTACCCTGCCGCGTGCAGGCAGGAGTCAAGCAACCTGCCACACAGCTTCCCTGGTCCCCAGCCCCAGAATGGTGTGGAGATAGCGCGGTTTTGTGGATAGCCACTGGGCTTTGAGGTCTGACAGATCTGGGTTTGGATCTCAGTCTTGCCATCTTCTGACCTTGGGCAAATTCCTTAATTATTTTCAGCTTCAGTTTTCCCATCTGTAGGTGCTGCCACTCATTCATTTGACTCAATATAACCTTTGGCTATATTGTTCTAAAAAGAATTCACATAGAATACCAAATATGCTACCTGGCACAGTACATAATAAAGGACCCACCTATTGGTCTCATTACCATTCAGAATTATGAATGGAGATGTCAGGTGACTGCAGGAGGGCCACCCATCTCTAGGGCTTCAGGTAGAGAGTCCTGCCTGGGCCACCTGGGCCTGCATACACCCTGGCTCCTGTTCCTCCGGCTACAGTCATTGCTTGTGTGGGACAGGGCAGGGTCATCTCCTCCTCAGGCAGCTCACGTGACCTTCCTGCTCTGGCCTTTCCCCTTCCAGGAAGTGTTCTGGGCCGCTTTTCCCACCGGGCCAGTCTTGCTGAGGGAGGGAGCCCAGGGGACCTTCAGGCAGAATCCTGGCTGGCTGGGTGTATCCAAGATGGTCATGGCTTTCATGAAGCTGGACATGATACTGGATTCAGAATCCAGGATTCAGATCTTTCTGTGGCTTCTCTTCCCACAGACACTTTTGTTTCTGGTCACACCTTTGTGGCCAGCACCCAGCTTGGAGCTAGGAATTCTCTTCCCATCCCCCACCCTGGGGCCTCCCCTCCCCCAGCCTCTCAACCGGCCAGCGGGCCCTCCTTGACTCTTCGCCTCTCCTCCAGCCTCTCCACCCTGGGGCCACTCCCTTGAGGTTGGCATTTCTCAAAGCAAGTCCTGGGGAAAACTAGTTCTGTAGGATTTTAAAATGTGCTTAGTGAGAAAAGCATTTTTGCAATCCAGTAAGGCTGGGAGAAGCCAGATTTTGTAAGGCTCTTCCCGTGTGACCACACTTTTGCCATCTCCCAGGGGAGGACAGAGGGTGCAGCTTTCCCTAGCTCATCTAACCAGGGATTCCATTGCTCAGGAGCACCTCCTGGGACCTGGTTTCCGAGGAACAGACCTGGGCAGTGCCATCTGGGGTGTCCCAGCCACCGGAACCCAGCGTGGCTGCTCTCCAGTCTCCTGTCTTTACTGGAGATGGTGCCCACCCAGGCAGATTCCACTTGGGCGTCCAGGCCACTGCTGGAGGAGCTCACTTGTCCGAAAGCTCCTACCCTAATCCATCCTTCCCTCTGGAACATTCGTGACTGTCCTTTGCCACTAGAACAGAGTCCCTCCAGGTCCTCCACCTGGCATTCTGGCCAATGGCATGAGACCCCTGCCTCCTTCTCAGCTGCAGGCACCCACGATGTCCGAGGCACCCCATTGAGCCATAGTGCGGTTCCCAGAGGGCCTGTGGCGTGGTGGGATTTAACTCCCCAATGAAAGCACCCAAGCCTCTGGCTCCAGCCTCCTCCTGCCTCTGATGGAGCCGATGAGACCCACCAGGGCACTCTGTAGAGTGAATGCTCACCTGCCAAGGGCTGGGCTAAGTTCCTAGTCACTAACCAGTGAATCAGCACAGCAGCCTATGCAGGTGTGCAGTTACGATGACTGTTGTTACTATGTATAGATGAGGGACCTGAGGCATACTGAGGCTAGCATTGTGCCCTAGGGCACCGAAGCCAGCAAGTATCAGAGCCAGGATACTTGAACCTGGGATATCAGAACCGAGGCAGCTTGGCGTCCTTAACCACTCAGCTATAATGCCCATCTAAGATGGGGTGAAACACGGGTCAACTCATGAGGCTGACAACAAAGTGCTTTGTAAACTGTCGAGCGCTATGCACATTAGAATGTCAAGTCCCCAGACAGCTTCGGAGCACCTAGCATGATTTTTATCTCTGTTGACTTTCAGCAGGCAGCCAGGAGGCGTGTTTTCGGGCTGCCTATAGGGTGCCCAGCCTGTGCTTGGAGGGTTCCAGGAATGAAGGCCTCCATTCTTGGGCTAGGTGGCTCAGTCCCCTGAGTAGCCCCACACCCAGAGATTCCCCTGAATGAGGATGGGGCCAGACCCAGCTGCCCACCCCTCCCATGCTGTAGGCTTTCTGGAGAGTGTGCCAGCCTCAGCCCAGCTCCCACCCCCAGACCTAGGGGTGCTAGAAATCTCCATCGGGAGCCATGGGGGCGGCCCAGGGCTTCTGCAGGAAGCATAGCCGCTTCCCAGTAAGAGCTAAGCTCTTGTTCCCAGCACACTTGGCATGGGCACCCTGTCCTACCCCACCGCCACGCCCAAGGCAGCTTGGAGCTCCCCAGGGCAGGCCCCTGTCTGAGCTGTCTGTGGGCTGACCCCAGGTCTGGCCTGGGCAGGCATCAGCAGGGGATGAACGGGAGGTGGTTGGGGCAGAGAGAGCTGAGAAGCTCAGGCAGCTGGGGCTCCTGAGGCCTTGTTGTGGGCCCTGGCCCCGCCTCTCATCCACAGTGGTGCCTTCAAAGGCTCTGCTCTACCCACCCTGCCCCAGGCCTCGGTTTCCTCATCTGTAAATATTAGGTTAGGCCTGAGCAGATGCCCAGATTACTTCCAGATCTAAGTCATGAGGACTGTTCACTGTTTTTCCGCCTAACGCTTTTAGCTCAAATGTCTGCTTGCTGATTCCCCAATTTTTTGTTTTAGTTAGAAATTAAAATATATATGTATATACTGAGTGAAGAGCAGCTAACTAAAGGAGTACACGCACAGGCTCAGGAGGAGCAGTCACTGCCCTGGCTTACCCACACCTTCCTGTGTGGCTAGGTAGAAATCACCTACCCACTCAGAGCCTCAACTTACTCATCTGCAAACTGGAATAATACGTGTTTGCAGGTGAGACTGTGATATAACATTGCTTGAAATTGGCTCACTATCCATAGAGGCTCTTAGCTTGAAAAGAACCTGGCTGTGACTCTCAGTTTAGGAGAAAGAGCAGAGAGTCAGGAAACGGAAAGTTTGTGTGTGGTTCTGTTTGGTGGCCTCAAGCTAAGCCCTCCCTGCTTTGGGCCTCTGTTCGCTGCCCTTTCGAAATTAGACCACCTGGAAGACTTCATCTCATGTGTTAGTACCATGTGGTTAACAGTGGCTGTGCAGAAGTGTGTGTGGAGGATTGGCTGGGCATGTCTGGACTCATTGGAAAGAATGCAGTGATTGATTAGCTATGCCTGCTATCAGTGTGGGAGGTGGAGGGTGGTATGGATGCCACCTCCACCTCTTGCATACCAGCACATTACCATCCCTATGTCAGCTGGTCCTTAAGGGCTGATCTAATTCTGTCTGACTCTCCCTGGGGGATGCCATTGACCCTGCCTCTATTTGGAGCTCCTGCAGAATGCCAGGTGGGATTTGGAGCCTTGGGGAGCTGGGAGTAGGGAGGGGACAGTGGAGAATACCTCTTTATCCCTGGAGCCAGGGTGTAGGAACATCTGCTAGGTATTTACAGCCTTCTAGAGGGCACCAGCTGGTGGTCAGGAGTGTCCTGCCTCTGTCTACAGTCACATCCTTCCCCATATCCTCCAAAGGCCCTTGGGTAACTGTTCCCACCTCCTCTTCCTCACTTCATGTTATCTGAGGCTTTGGAGTCGCAGACAAGAGCCTCCAGGCAGAGCCAGGACAGGGCCACTGCATGAGCACTGCTATCCTGCGAGAGGCTTGTGGCCTGGGCCCAGCACTGGACGGGCCTGTGACTCCCTGTCTGCCTCATCCTCAGCGCTCCACAGCAGCACTAGTCACCTTCCTCTCACTCAGGGAAGGTGGGACTGGGAAGGCAGTGTCTAGTGGAGAGAAATCTGCCACGTTCCCATGGAAAACATCATACAGAAAAACATGGGCTTTGTAATCAGACCTGGGTTCAAATCCTGGCATTTGTCAGTAGTGTGACCCTGAGCAAGTCATTGGACCTCTGAGAGGTTCAGTTTCTTCATCTGTAGTACTGTAATAATAATTGAAACAGCATGGTAGAGTTTCCAGGCTTAACTGATATGAAATGGAGAACCTAGTGTTTAGCACATATAGGTTCGATAGTTGTTCAGTACCTCTCTCCACTCTGAGGAAACAAAATGTAGGGGTGTGGCCTCCTTGGGAGTTAGAGAAGGCCCAAAGGGCCTTCTCCAGAGCTGAATCCAGCCCTCCTTTGCCTCTTGGGAAGAGAAGCTGTCAGAGAAGTTCACTGTGAGGTCGGGAATTTGGAGTGTGGCCAGAGGATGGCAGGAGGGTTTGGCCTCAAGGGCATGGCCTGGACCCTCTAAGGTGTCATGTGCCCAGAAAGACAGGGCACGCCAAATGCAGCTGGGATCCCAGCCCAGTGTGGGTGGGGTCAGTGGACAGGCCCCTTTGTCAGGGCCACATCTCGGAGTGTTTCCCCAGGAAACAATCACTCCTGGATTAACTTCTGTGTCCCAGGGCACGTTGTTAGGCATAGCAGTGGAGGCTGACCCTCATGAAGCCCCCGCTCTGAAATGCCAAGACTGCATTGTGTTATCTCATTAGCTGGCATTGACAGTGGGTGTGCCCATGAACAAGGATGGATGTTGGGAGATTGGATCATGGAGGGAAGCGGGTCCACCCTTCCGGAAGCTTTTAGTACCAAGCCAAAGCATCTGTGGTCAGGCAGCGTGGAGCCGTGTCAAGCCTTGGCACAGGAGCCCTGCCCTGGTTGAGGAAGGAGGGACTGAATTCTGAAGAGCTGTGGTCCGAATGCAGAATTTTACTTTTTGAAACACTGTCCCTTAAGTATTCATTTGCTCAGCTCCTCAACACAGTGGGGGCAGAAGGAGATGCACTTTCCTGTTTGACAGATGACGACTCAGGCTCAGGAAGGTGGAGCGGCCTCCCGCAACCTCACAGCCAGAAGGTCTGGCTCTCAGGACCACCGCCTACCCAGGGGCTCCACCCTGTGCCATCACTCAGGCAGGCCCAAGGGCCTGCTCCAGTTGTCCTGCTAAGAGCTGGAAGCAGCTGGCCCCGTGCAGTTGCCCGGAGCTGCCTCTTGTATCCCTCTCCCCATCTCGCCCTGTCTCTCTGCCCTTCTTTCTGACTTCCCTGAGGTAGGCACAAAGTCACTCTCCACACGACTGTCCTTGCTTCACCTCCACCCTCTTCCTCTGCATCCAGCCTGCGTGCCCGGGGCAGGCTACTGAGGGTTGGGAATGCACGAGCCACCTGTGACGTGACCACAGGCAGCTCCCACACCTCTCCGAGCTTCCAGTCATTACACTTGAAGGTGAGGAAGGCATCGGTTTACATCAGCACTTGCCTAACCTTGGTCACTTTCATCCCATTCATACCATGTTTAAAATGATTCTTTAATTCACTTAGGTCTGCTATTGCTACCTAATTTAACTGCATCCTAAATAATGGTATTCATGAGCTCATCAGTCCAAAAACTTCACTCTGAAAATGTAAAAGGTGTGTCCATGGACCTTCTAAAGTCATCCTTGTTCCACCCACAATACTTGTATCTCTCTTTTGGAGCCCTCGACGGGGTGACCAGTGTCTTTGAATCATGGGTCTTTCTGCTCTTACCACCCTGGGTCTCATGTATATCCAGCAGTAACCATGCACCCACCTGCCTGTTCACCCATCTAGTGAGCACCTGCTGGGTACCGAGCCCTGGGCTAGGCTAAGGAATTTGTAACTGGAAGGCATTGCAGCTGATGGAGAGACAGATGCAAAGATTCAGCCCTGATCCAGTGCCACTGAGATGGGGGTGTGTGACAGGGACATGGGGAATAGGAGTGGAAACCAAGAAAGAGAGTGACAGTTGAGCCAGACCCTGATGGGTGGGAGGTGGCCAGGCAGAGGCAAAGACATGGAGGTGTGATCTTGAGAGCAATCCGGGAGGCAGGGAGCAGCCCCACCCTGGTGATGAGGAATGTGGCTGGGCGTGGCAGTGGCTGGGGGCCAGACTGAGGAGGATCCCGACTGAGCTGGCACACGCGGGTTGGCAGGTCACTGCTGAGCCCAGGGCTCTTAGTATCTGTCCCTCTGGTATTCTGAGGCTGGTCGAGGGGCTGCCTGGGATGTCCTGGACCCCTAAGCTCTCCCTCTTGGCCGTGTCTTGGAACGCAGCTTCTGCTCTCAGGCTATAGGCAGAGCCTCCCCCTCCTGCCACTGGCACCGCTTGCCCCAGGGGACCTGAGCTGCAGATGTGCACGGTGATTGAATCATTTCTGCACACCACTGCTCACACAGCTCCTCGGGGACCCCCCACTTGCCTGTGCAAGCTGTCATGAGATGTGTGTGCTCAAGTGCATCTGTGTTGGCATCCAGCACGTGCACATACCTGCTGTGAAGTGTGCAAGGGGGCATGTATGTGTGTGCCTGCGCACACGTGTGTGCTCTGCAAACGCCTGGCTCTCTGGGCATTATGTGGACTGATAAACTAGCAGGCCTCAAAGGTGGGAAATAAAACACTTGTGTTCGGACAGCTGACTGTTCGGTTGGCTGCCACCCTTGGGAGCCAGCTGCCTGCAGAGCTCTACGTTTCTATGAGGCAGCTAGGAGCACCTCATCCCCCTGTCCAGGGAGGAGCCCGCTGAGGGCTGTTTGCCTCCCCCAGCCTCTGAGACAGACGAGATGCTTCTCTCCTTGCTGACTTGGCAGCCCAGAGATATCCAGGGCCCTACCTGGACCTGCCAGAGGGTCTCCAGCCCAGCTCCGCTCACAGTGCCCTCCTTGTCCTCTTCCTCTCCCCACCTCTGCCTCCCATCCTGCTGCCTGAGGGCACGAGACAGGTGTTCCCAGTCCTTTTCAGCTCTCAAGATTCTATTCTCTGAGCAACCCTATGTGCATAATAGCGGCTAACATTTTTTGAGCGGGTCTTCTAGACTAGGCACCGCCTAGGGTAGACACACCTCGCTTTGCTGGGTGGTAAGAAGTGTAAATGGAAGCTTGGTCCTGAAAGATGCCCCATGGGAATTGGGAAGACCGAGCTGACCCTGTGTCACCATCCAGAAACTTTCATTTGCCCAGCTAAGCCCAACCAAGCGTAAGGTGCGAGAAGTGCAGAGCTGCGGATGGGGCAGTGTCGCGGCCTTGGGCTGCCCCTGGAGGAAGGGCCCTGGACCTCCCCACGGACCTGCCTTGGGACAGGCTTTGCAGCTTCAAAGGCAGGCATTCTCCTCTTGCGGGGATGGAGTTTTCGGAACAGCGGGATCTCCTCACGGGGAATCCTAAGAGGCTGGCATTTGACAGGCTGCCAAAGGCTGGCCAGCCCCATCCTGTGCTTTGCAGGCAGTGAAACGGAGGTCCAGGGCTCTGCCCTATTCAACAGCAGAGCGGGGTCCTGATCCCCCATGCTGATTAGCTTTGCATGGCTCCTGGCTGCTCCAACCAGGAGACATGGGGGTGTCCTGAGCCAGGATGAGGGTGGCCTGCTTGGTCCCACCCCGCACTCAGGGGCAGTAGAAAGGGCTGAGGCCAGGAGTGCACCCGGGCCAGGCTGACAGTGATCTGTTGGGCAGGAGCTGGGCCTCGGGGGCTCTAGAGCTGCAGGCACAGAGGATTTGTAGCGACCTGTAAAGGCTTAAAGGAGTCCAGGCATCGGGAGGCGAAGGCAGAGGCAGCCACCCAGCCGGGTGGCGCTCCTGTGGCGAAGGGCGACCTCTGCTGGCCACGAGATGCATGCCACCTCCCAATGCCTGCCAGTGTGCAGGGAGCCCAGTGGCACAGGTGACTGGATTTGGGCAGGTTGGGTGGAACAAAGAGGGCATCTCTTTGAGCTCAGTCACAGCCCAAGCGGGGGACTACCAGGAGGTCCTGACCGCCAGTCGTGGGGAGTGGAAAGAACAGCACATTAACAGTTGGAAAGGCAGAATCTCAGCCCAGCGGTTTTCTGACTGTGTTACCTCGGGCAATTTGCTTCACCTCTCTGAGCCTTTTAAGGATGACGAAAATCAGCACTGTACAGGGCCTGGCCTGGTGCCTGAACATGGCAGATATACCAGCCTGCCCCTCAACAAGCTGTCTCTTGCACACCTCCCTCAGCCCACCCTTCCTCTCTTTATGCCTGGGACCCTTTGCCTTCTAGACCTTTGACTCTTTTACTGGGGAGACTAGAGCCTCCAGTCTCCTCCATTCCTGGGTTAGTAACCCCAGTCCTGCATCACTGACCTCAACAGTTTAAAAATGTCACCTCACCTGTAGGGTCCTCTGTAATAAGCTGGCCATTTGTTCTTTTATTTATTTATTTTTGAGACAGTCTCACTCTCTTCCCCAGACTGGAATGTAGTGGCATGATTTCAGCTCACTGAAACGTCCGCCTCCCAGATTCAAGTGCCCAGTGCCCTGTGGCCTTGAACAAACCACTGATCGGCCCCAGGCTCCTCAAAATAAAACCAGCTGAGCAGAGGAGTAGATGGGGGACCTGAAAGCACTTTGGTCCTTAACATTCCCAGAATCTTCCCGTCCAGCTGGGTGGATCTAAGCGCCTATGCCTGCCTGGGGCTTCCAGGCACTGTCATTCAACAAGCATTTACCAAGACCCAAGGGCTCAGCCCTTGGACACAATGTTAGGGGAACACTCCTCTTCAGAGATAGACCCTTATAAGGTCACTGAGTTGCCCCTTTGCAGCATCTGTTCTGCAGATGGGGAAATCAAGGCCAGGAAACCAGAGAAGCCCACCCAAAGCCCATCGGGTGCTCACTGGAGAGGGAGAGAGGAAGAAGGGCTGGGAACCACACCTGGCACCTCCACAGTGCCCCGGTCTGGCCCCCAGTGCACTTAGGTTTGTCAACAGCGACCCCTGCTGGCTGCCTGGGCCACCAGTGGCCCTTTGTCCTGGTGGACAGTGGCCTGCGGACGGTGGGGAGGAAGGCCTGCAGGCATGAGGTTTCTTTGTACTTTTCTTCCATCTCCTCCAGCCAGGAGCTGAGCCAACCCAGGCCTTTGTGGGAAGGGTCTCCCTGTCCTAGCTGATTATGAAAGCTGTATTTTCCATTGGAACCCTGGCAACCAGTGTTCACCTGTGCCCCACATGGGACCCAGGTCTTCACCACTGCCTAGGTATCACGTGGTGCCTGGGAGACCACCAGGGTCCTTTGGCTCTGACGGGGCCTGGCATTAGGAACTGAGATGGGCCTTGCTGAAGGTGGCACTGTCTTGCTCCTGCTCTGGGCTATGTCCTTGTCTTCCACACCATGGTTTGTCCCTGGCCCCAGGAGCCTTTGTCATGTGGATGCTGACTGAGAGTCTGTATGAGTAAACTCAAGAGGACAAATTCAGCCCCTGCTTGGGGGACATACAGAAGTAGCAGTAGGTCCTGATCACAC
The DNA here is from genome assembly GCA_963574635.1 of Cheracebus regulus. NCBI lineage: Eukaryota > Metazoa > Chordata > Mammalia > Primates > Pitheciidae > Cheracebus > Cheracebus regulus. The sequence continues at coordinate 128,306 of CAUYQU010062136.1, read as the reverse complement.
CCCTGCCAACCCGGACCACACACACAGACACATACACACATACCTGTACGGATACCTACATACCCTGGCCCCTCCCCAGGACCTGTTCAAGAGAGAAAATTGCAAAAGGAAAGCCAGGATTCTAGAGCTGGTTCCTACCCAACAAACTGTAACCTCCAAGCCTCGGTTTCTTCATCTGTAAAATGGGGATGTAATTACTTTCTCTTCTGTGCCATGCCTGGACCAGTACCTGACTCCTAGGAAGAGCTCAGCAAGCACATGGTCCTCTAGTAGGTAACCATGGGCTTGGACCAAGAGTTCTTTGAACACAAGAAAATGATTTCATGCTAATCTCCACAGGCCCAATCTATCTAGCCTAGCACTTCACACAGTGTCATTATTAAAAAGCATTTCCTGGGAGAGTGGAAGCATGTATGAATGAGCAAGTGGAGACTGAAGATGTTTCAATGGATGGGTGGACGGGAATAGGCAGGCGTTTGTGTTTATTATTTTTACTTATTTATTTTTAAAATTTTCTTTGTGGATGCTCCCTCCTCCTTCCCCAGGCAGGCATTTTGACAGATAAATAATGGATGGAGAAACTGGACGTCAGAGTGACAGGTGTGATGGGTGGCGGGTGGGATGAATGGACGGTTGGCAGGGCGAGGGTGGAAGAAATAAACATGGGCAGAACCCCCACTTTACCTTTCTTGCTGGAGAGCTCCAGAAAGCACTTCTCAAAAGTGCAAATTCCCAGATGACCCAGCAACTCCACTTCTGATCGTATGTTCTCTAGACTAACTCACACACATGTGATGTGCCAGTGTGAAAGGTTATTCCTGCAGCACTGCAATGATAAAAATTTGGAAACAGCTTCAGGGTCCCTCGTTTCAGGCTGGAGTGTGAGTCCCCTGAGCAGAGGGGCCTTGTCTGGGGCCTAAGGCCTTAGAACAGCACCTGGCAGGGGGTCGATGGTGAGATGTTAGTTGGATAATGCCTCATCATGCCTAGGAATACTGTGCAGCCATTAAGAAATGGAAAGGTTCCTTATGTCTTGATGTGGAACAAACTTTGAGATGTATCATTAAGAGGAGAAAAAAAGCAAGGTCCAAATAATGTGTATAGAATGCTATTGTTTTATGTTTGTTAAAAAGTGGCAAAGGCCAGGTGTGGTGGCTCATGCCTGTAATCCTAGCACTTTGGGAGGCCAAGGCGGGCGGATCACGAGGTCAGGAGTTCAAGACCAGCCTGATTAACGTGGTGAAACCTGTCTCTACTAAAAACACAAAAATTAGCTGGGTGCGGTGGCATGCTCCTGTAATCCCAGCTACTCAGGAGCCTGAGGCAGGAGAATCACTTGAACCCAGGAGGCGGAGGCTGCAGTGAGCCAGGATTTTGCCACTGCACTCCAGCTGGGTGACAGAGCTTGATTCCCTCTCAAAAAAAAAAAAAACAAACAAACAAACTGGCAAGGGATAGTGCATGTAGATATTTGCTTCTAGATGAGACTCTCCGGAAGGGGGACTGATGGCACTGGTTCTCCTAGGAAGGGCACCGGGGGACTGGGGATGGGGCCTGGACCCAAGACTGGATACCTTTGTGGACTTTCTGATTTTTGAACCATGCAAACAAATGACCTTGTCAGACATACACGGAGCAATAAGAATTGTAGCAAGAGCTGCACATCCTTTAAAGTCATTGGAGGAGGAATAGGACTTTCTTCTAAAGGCTGGGCCCAGGCAACTTTCTTCTAAAGCCTGTTGGTTCCCTCAGTGAGGGTGCGTAGAAAGCAGACAGGCAGGCACACACAACCTACGACTCTACCAGCTGCAGGGATGTGGTACATCTGGCGACTTCAGTTTCCTCATCTGTAGAATGCAGATGATCTTAGCCTTACAGAGTGGGTATGAAGAGGAAAGGAGAGAATGCAGCTGTCCAGCACATGAAAAGTCCTGGGTGACGGGGCCAGAGATGAGGTGTCATTAGTGGGGAGTGTGGCAGGGTAGCAGAGAAGGCCTGGGCCCCGGGTCTCCTGTCCAGCACCTGGGTCTGACCCAGGTCTCTGCAGCCTGAACTGTCCACTGCAGGCGGGAGGGCAAACCGAGCTGGCAGGGGGCAGACTTCTGCCTTGGCCCAAGGACCTGGACCTCTGGGCAGTGGGTGAACTCTGTGCAGTCCTTCCTCTTTTTACCTAGTTCTCTGCCATTGCTGTGTGGCCTCCCTGGAGCAGCCTGGGGACTTCTGGGGCTTTCTCCAGCCGAGGGAGCTTCCTCCACTTAGCTCTGTCATCCAGAGGAAAGTCCCATTCATGTTAGTGTCCCTGAGCGCTCCCTTCTCCCACACTTCAGGAGGGGTGAGCCTAGTGCCAGGGCATCCCTGCACTTGTGCTGCCAGCCTTGTGCAGTGAAAGCCACAGGCTGGCAGTCAGGAACCCTGGCGCCTGCTGTGGGCTCAGACACCGCTCACTGTGCCACCGTGACCTTTTCCCTTTCTGTCTATCCCCTCAGTTGCTTTATCTGGAAAATGGGTATGTTACTCATTCCTGTCCTCCTTTTCCAGGAGAGCAAAGTGAAAAAGAGTTGTGAGTGATTTGTAAATTGTGAAGAACTCTAAAGCCTGAGGGATTTGGGAGGGCAGCTGCCACCTGACATCTGCAGTCAGAGTACATGTGCACTGAAGCTCGTCATATGGGAAGGTCCCCCTGCACATGTATGAACACACACACGCACACACACACACACACACGTGGGCTAAACCCTGAACCAGGAATCCAAGGGGGATTTCCACCCCTTCCATCACCCAAAACACACATGCACATACAGAAATGTGTGTACCTGGCTGGGCGCAGTGACTCACACCTGTAATCCCGGTACTTTGGAAGGCCGAGGCAGGCAGATCACTTGAGGTCAGGAGTTCGAGACCAGCCTGGCCAACATGGTGAAACCTCGTGTCTACTAAAAGTACAAAAATTAGCCAGGAGTGATGGCAGGCACCTGTAATCCCAGCTACTCAGGAGGCTGAGGCAGGAGAATCACTTGAACCCGGGAGGCGGAGGTTGCAATGAGCCGAGATCGTGCCAGTGCACTCCAGCCTGGTGACAGAGTGAAACTCTGTCTCCAAAACAAAAAAAAGAGAGAAAAGAAATGTGTGCACTTGCGTGTGCAGTTCCTTCTCCCCTGGTGGCATGTCTGCCCAGTGCTCACATGTGCCACATATGGAAAGCACCCAGAAGCACTTTCTGCCCTCAGCTCAGTGGGGTACCCCAGGTGCGGCCCCACAGGGCCCAGCAAAGGGCTCTGGAACCTGCCAGTGCTATGGCCAGAGGGCAGTTGGGAGGCTGGTGCAAGGTTGGCAGGCCTGGCATGATCCAGTGACACCCTCTCCTTTCTCTTTGCAGGCTGGACAACGTTCATGGCTCTCGGGTAGAACCCAGCGAAACGGCCAGAATGAATTCTATGGACAGGCACATTCAGCAGACTAATGACCGACTGCAGTGCATCAAGCAGGTGGGTGTGGGGTGAGGCACACTCTGAGGGCAGGGCCAATGGGGCAGGCAGAGCATAGGCGTCTGGTGGGTGCTTGGTGGAGTGGATGGTGGGGTTTCCTGACCATCGATCTCGTGAGGCCATTGTTGGCATGCTGGCACCGACCAGTCTGATGCTGGAATCACATCCCGGGTTTCAGTTACAGTGCTGCCCTGTCCCTTCCCAACTGTGTGACTTTGGACCAGTGTTGTGGCCTCTCTGAGCTCTGTTTGTGTAAAAGGATGCAGTGAAGCACCTGGCACTTCCATCTCCCTTTACCACCGCCCTCCGCAGACCTAAGCTCCCTGCCCTTTTGCTCTAATTGTTCTTTAAAAAAAAAAAAAAAAAAAAAAAAAGAGCCGAAAGGTGGGTGTGGCAGGCTGGGTGTGGCAGCTCACGCCTTTAATCGCAGAACTTTGAGAGGCCAAGGTAGGACGATTGCTTGAGCCCAGGAGTTTGAGACCAGCCTAGGTAACACAGCGAGACCTCATCTCAGTTAAAAAAAAAAATTTACTAATTTATTTAAAAATAAGAACCCATTATCGGCTGGGCCCAGTGGCTCACGCCTGCAATCTCAGCGCTTTGGGAGGCTGAGGGAGGAGGATCACTTGAAGCCAAGAGGTTGAGACCAGCCTGGGCAACCTCATTTCTATTTTTTAAAAAAGAGAAAAATAAAATCCCGCAAGAGAAGGAAATTGTATCATTTTACAGGAAAGGAAACAAGTACAGAGAGGGGACGGGGGTAGCCTGAGTCCACTCAGCCCCTCTGGTGCTGGGAAGACCTCATTCCAGAGAGTGCCGTCGTCCCCTCCCTGCTGACGCCCATACCAATCCCAAGAAGCGAGCTGCCCCGGAGTTCCTCTATTTGGATTGCGGGGAGGTGAGGAACCTTTCACAGGGGTGCCCCCCAGCGGTGGCCAGGAGTGACGCGCCCACCCACCGGGCCCAGCCCTGGCAGCCCAAGCTGGCAGCTTCCCTGCACAGACCCAGGAATGCTGTTCACTCCCAGAAGGACCGGGTACAGGGAGAGGGGCATGGGCTTTGGTGCCAGATGACTTGGACCCAAGTCCTTCCTCTTCAGTGGACCCACAGGGGGATCTCAAGCTGGTCCTCCATTGAGTGAGCCTCAGTTTCTTCATGTGTCAAATGGGGCCTACCTTGTAGGATGCTGTGAGGATGTTGTGGGTGATGCACGTAGCCCAGCCCTGGTGTGTGATGGGTGATCAGCTAATGGCAGTGGTGACCATTGTCCTCGGTATGTCAGTGACGGGGAAGGGAGTGCTGGACCCCTGGCCTAGGCCAGCTTAACAGGAAACTCAGGCAACCAGCATGGTGGAGCTCAGGGCTCCAGCAAGGTGGAGCTCACAGCCCCTTCCCATCCAGTCTTCCCTTCCTGAGGGCCAGGACCCAGAAAGAGCCCTCCCCAAGGTGCCTGCCCAGTGAAACTGAGGCTATTCCTCAGGAATGAGGGATGCATGTCCTCTCATTAGCATCGAGAGGAGCGGTCTTGAAGCTCGTGTGGGGTCTGCAGAGAGGAAATTGAAGAAGACTTGTTACAGATTGAACCCAGCCCAAACAGCTCTTCCAAACGCCAATTACCGTGCCTCTGCTCAGAGTGGCAGAATAGAAACCAGACACCAAGACTCCCTCCTCCCCCACCCTCCCTCCTGCTGCTCAGGGCTCTGCAGGGCTGTCTCTCAGCTCTGCCTTTCAGCCCATTTCTCCCACCCTTGGCTCAAGTGGCAGTCACCCTGCCCCCCAATGGGATGATCACATCCTCTGTGCCTGGGCCCCCGACATGGCAGGCATGCCACTCCTGCTGAAATCTGCTCTCAGCCTCTTTCCTCTCGGCACCCAGCTCCGTATCACCAGCGGTCAGGGTGCACCTCACTTCCTTTGCCCTCCCTGGGTCCAGCTTGGGCAGAGGCCCACCAGAAGCCTCTCAGAGCATGGCACACAGCTCAGTCACCATTTCGCCACTTACAAACTATGCAGCCTTAAGTTGCCGCTTCGCCTCCCTTCATCTATAAAATGGGCATCATAATGAAAGCACATTCAACCAGCACATGCCAGAGCCAGCACCACCCTCTCCACCTGCTCCAGCACATATATGCATGCACCCACACAGAGGGCTCTGCCTTTGAGCCAGACAGTGGCGCATTTGTGCATGTAAGCAACCTTCCCAGATGCCCCCTGGGCCATCCAGAGCTCCCTGCATACTCCATGCCCCTCCTCCCACACCTCCCGCCAGACACAGCTCAGTGCTGACATCTGTCTGCTCCACAGCTGCCCTAGAGGGCAGCCTCGGCTGGCTGGGGACTGTTTTCTCAGGCATCCCGTAACCTAATCGGAAGAGAAAGGCAAGCATGTCTGCACGCGCTGGGACGACAGATGTGTGGGCTGTGCAGACTTTGGGCTGGCAGGGGCTGTGGTTCCCTCACCTCTCCACCAGCCTTCCCTTCCTGCCCTCACCTTGGTTGTAGCCTTTGCTGGCATTCACCAACCCCTGCCCTCTGCACCTTGCTGCCCATGTCCCCTTGCAGCCTCTGTCTCAGCTGCCTTTGCCCCTTCTCAGCCTCTTGGTACTGGGAGACCAGTGCTCCCTCTCTGCAACATGCCTTGCTGAGAGATCACTGGCACATCCAGGCTCCACATTGAGAGCCCTGCAAATCAGCTCATTCCTGCTCAGCAGCTGCCCTGAACCCAGGAGCCCTTCTGAGCATCTGTACCTCATCCTCGAGCTTGGACACTTCCTGGGCACCCAGCTAGCTCACCTATCCTCCTCTGTCTCCCTGGAGCTATGGGCCCTGTAGGAATACATCAGGTCTCCCACCAGGCTTGGGGGCAGAGGATGTGCCATATTCATCCCAGAATCATGGAGTCTAGTATAGCATCCAGCTCAGAGTGGGGCCCAACTGTTTTGGGTGAGCTGAGGAGAGGGGTAGACTGATAGATGGATATGTAAGGGAATGGATGGATCGACATATGGGGAGATAGTTAGATGGGTGGATGTGTATAAATGATGAATGGATGAATGAACAGGTAGGTGAGTGGCTGGATAAATTAACTTCTGGATGAATGGGTAGATAGGTAGATGAATGAAGGGATGGATGAGTGGTGGATAAAATGGTGAATGGATGAACGGGTGGGTTGGCAAGCAGACGGATGGATGAACTGATTCATTTTGGATGGATGGGTGGATGGATGGATGGATGGATGGATACATGCATAGATGGATGAATGAATGAATCATTTGGTTCACAGATGGACTGGTAGACAGATGGATTGATAAGATGCATTCATCATTTCAAGGCATTGATGTGCCCTGCTCCTGCTCCAGCAGACTCAGTGGCCATTGGGTATAGCCCAACTCCTCGGAGGAATTATAGATATGGGCAGGCTTTCTGGTTGGGAACAGAGTACCAGTGTCCAGTAACAACCACAGTTAGGGAGGCCTCTGCCTATGATTCAAACATGTGCTCCCATCCCCAGTCCATCAATGGCTGGCCAAGCTCCACCCTGCCCTGCCCTAGCCCCTTCCTCCACGTGCCACTGGGGCCCATTCTGCAGTGGCCACGTTGCTGGCCTACACAGCAGACACACCATCCTTCGGACAGTTAACGCCTCCTCAGTCATTTCCCATGGGGCCCAGCCTTGTGCCAGGCTTTGAGGTTCCAGAGGTGAACAGGAGGCTGTTTGTCCCCTCAAGAGGCTCTCAAGAGAAACGGAATGGTGGACGAGCCCTGGCTTCAATAGCAATAGCAGTCTTTACCTGGGCTCTGCTCTGTAATGAGTTCCTTGTGGTTTCTCAACTTTGCAGCAGCCCAGAATGCTGTCACCATCCCATTTCACAGATGAGGGATCTGATGTGCAGCCGCTTCTCCTGGGCTGCTTGGCTCAGCGACTGAGATGGGGTTTGGACCATGCCTGTCCTGCTTATTTCACTAACCACTTTGTGTCTCTGTGCACTTCAGTCACCTCCTGGTTGAAGTAGGTGACAAGGGCACAGAGAGGGGAGGGGCTTGGCCAAGACCAAAGTGCCAGCAGTGTATTCCCAGCACTTTGGGAGGCCATGGTGGAAGGACTGCTTGAGCTCAGAAAAAGACCAGCCTGGGCAACATAGCAAGACCTCATCTCTATTAAAAATCAAGAACAACAACAAAATTAGCCAGGCATGGTGGTGCACACCAGTAATCCAAATTACTTGGGAGGCTGAAGTGGGAGGATCACTTGAGCCCAGGAGGTTGAAGCTGTAGTGAGCTATGTTCACACCACTGCACTCCAGCCTGGGTGACAGAATGAGACCCTGTCAAAAAAAAAAAAAAGGAAGAAAGAAGAAAGAAAGAAAGAAAGAAAAAAGCCAGCAAATGAGATACCTGATGTTTTCTCCAGCAGTGAGATGTACCCACAGCCTAAAGGCCACATGAGTTGTCTGGGGTGAGAGCAGAGGGTCCCAGAGACTAGTGGGGTACTGAAGGCTGAGCACTCAGGTGCCAGCACTCGGGCGCCAGAGCCAGACTGGGCTTGTGAGATGGACCTCAGAGGCCACTCATGCACCCAGAGCCCCAAAGTGGGGTGCTGTGACCAGCTGGGGGCAGGCAGCTCTGAGGCAGCATGCAGTGGCTCCCGACTGTTAATTGGGTGTGACATCACTGAAATAAACGGAACAACTCAGTTAGCAGGGGCAGCTGGTGGGCACGAATCAGCCGATTTGCATGGCTTTCCACATGGAGCCAAGATACCAGCTGTGGCCTCTGAGAGGCGTGCTTTAGAGAAAGGGCACAGGAGCCAGAGGTGAGGACCCGCCGCCCTCTCAAAGGGCTCATTTCTATGTGTTGAAGTTCCTCCCGTCTTGTACAAGTCAGACGCAGGGAGTGCCGCCTCTGCAGAAGGAGCCGGGGCTGAGAGCGGCCATGTGCAGCTACGCTTCCAGAGGAGCCTTTGGGAGACAGAGTCAGGGCAAGGGCGGCCCCATGTGGAGCACCCCATGTGCCAGGCACTTCGCCAGGGGTCATATAAGCCTCATCTTGTGGAAGCCTCACTGTGGCCCTGTGACGGGGGGCTTTGTTGTGGCTTGCCTGTTCTCTTCTACATCTCTTTCTCTCCCTTTACTTCCATGGAAGGAGGACATTCTCATTCATTTCACTTTCTTCCACCAATTTTTTCAAATCTTGCCTTGCACAAACGACATTGTAGCAACAGTCATGGAACCTAAGCAAAAGAAATAAAAGTTCCACCACCAAGCCATATTCCGTCATCCTCATTTTACAGATGGGGCTACTGAGACTCCAAGAGGTGAGGGGACCATGCTAGGTCACTGGTTCGTAGGCGTGAACGCAGAGTGTGGGCTCCCATAGCTCCCCTGCTGATTCTGGGCCCCCCGCAGCTCCTCAGGCCCTCCCGCCCTGATGCTGGGGCAGACTCGCGCTGTCGGTGGAATGGAGGGACTGCCTGTGTGGCTCCTGTTCTTCTGTCTCTCCTAGCACCAAGGCAATGGGACCTCAGAAGGTGCCAGTTGCAGCCAAATGAGGACAGAGCCCTATCCCAGAATCTCACCTTTGCCTCTAATCTGCTCCTTGTCCCTAGCCACATCATTTGTCTCCTGGACTCAGTGCCCAACTCAGAGGGCCTGGGGAGACAGTTAAGAGTGAAGGGGGCCATGGGAACCGTCCCTCCGCTTTGCACCTTACCCACCCCAAAGCCCTGCAGCCTGGGCCTGAAGCAGAACCAGGAGACCTGGGCACCCTGGCACCAGCATTTAGTCTCCGTCGACTCAGACTCTCCTGGCAGGGGCCTGAGCTCAGGCTGACCTCCCCAACCATGCCAGCAGCCCTGAGCGGATCCAGGCAGGGCCCAGTAAGTCACACACAGCAGAGCCTAGTGTGACAATGGTCTAGGCACATGTGCTTCCTCACCCTCCCAGCTGGCTGTGGCCTCCCCGAACCCCTCACCTTATGTGGCTATGGCAGAGCAGGCTCCAAAGCCAGAGCTGGTGGGAGCCCAGACCCAGGCTTTGGTGGTGGGGGCTGGGAGGTGGGGGTAGTCAGGAAGGAATCTCCAGGGCCAGCCTGTCCTGGCCCTCAGGGTGGCAGGGGAGAACCCCCAGACCCCTGCAGGGATTGCCTGCCCCCACCCACACCATCATCCAGAAAGCACTCTGCTGTCTGACATCATCAGCCCTCTCTAGACCTCAGTTTTCCTGTCTTTGCAATGGTACTGCTAATCCACCAGGGTGGGGTAGGGGTGGGAAGGCATGCCGAGCGCAGGGGGTGAAAGCGAGCATGAGAACACTCAATGATCCCAACTACCCCTTTACCCCTTTCCGTGAACCTCCTTCCCAGTGAGGCTGGGGTCTTCCTGCCCCAGACCCCCCCCCGACGGTGCCCATGCTGGCCTAATTCTTGGAGCCTCAGCCGCCTCCTTTTCCTTTCCCACAGCACTTACAGAATCCTGCCAACTTCCACAATGCCGCCACAGAGCTGCTGGACTGGTGTGGAGACCCACGGGCCTTCCAGCGGCCCTTCGAGCAGAGCCTGATGGGCTGTTTGACGGTGAGTCTGCACCCTGTCCACCTACACTCCTGCCCAGGAAGGTCGGTCAGGGGCTAGCGTGCCTGTCCAGGTGTCGGAGAGGCTGTCAGACATTGCGGGGTGACACCAGTGAGAGAGCTGGGAAGACACTGGTGCTGGGGGATGGCCCTACTGGGTGTGTCCCCCGAGTGTATACCCCCAGGGGACCTGAAGCTGATGAGGAGGCACAGTCCCTAGGGATTGTGTGGGTTCCCACACTTGATAAGAAAGACATAGGCTCACTTTATGGGTCACTGTTCTATCACATGCACAATAGAGAGACTCTCAGAGGGTTTTCAGCCATTTTTATGTGGTCATTCATTCATTCGTTCACTTAGCAAACATGTATGGAGCTTCCTTTGTAGTCATCCATCCATTCAGGTAAGCATTGATTGAGCCCCTCTGACATCCATCCATCTAGCCAAATAAGCATTGATTGATCTCTCATTGATCATGTATGATCTGCTAAGTCTGGGGGAACGGAAGATGAATAAGGCTTCACCAAGCCTGGTTTCCTCTGTAGCGGAGGAGGCACATGTGTTCAGAAGGGACTAAGAAAATCATGTGCATGGTGCAGGCAGTGCAGAAAAGGGGATCCTGAACTGCCTGGGTGCTGGGGCAGGGTCAGAGCACTGAGGAAACGAGCCACCATCCGTGTGTAGGAGTCCACCAAGCAGCAGAGGGGAGCAGGAGTGCTCTGGGCACTCGGAACAGCATCTGCAAAAGGCCAGACGCCCAATAGAATCCAAAGAACCGGAAAGGTTGAGGCTGAAGGCTGCACAGAGGCCAGCCCCAGGGTTTATGATGTGGTCGGCTAGGCTAAGGAGCTTGCCGGCCCACAGGGCACCATGGAAGCCACTGGAAGCTTGTGAATGTCCCCAGCCATGTGGCCTGTGTCCGTAAGTGTGAGGGCACTTTGGTGACCAGGAAGGCAGCTGCTCAGAAGGCCCTGAGTCTGCTTGGAAGGGAATGTAGGTAAACAGATGGCAGGGGAGCCCACCTATCCCAAGCCTGGGAGAGGAGGGACCAGGAGGATGCCTAGCCAGGCGGGAACAGTGGGCATGGCCCGCGGGCACCAGACTTCCTGAAAAGCTGCAAGGAGACAAAGGCCCACATGGCCTTGGCCTGGAGAGGAAGAAATAGCAGTCACACGGCCATTGTGACAAAACATCTGTTTTGTGCCCGGCAAGGAGCCGCCCATGGAATATGGCACCCCACCAAATCCCTCAGTGAGCCTGGCCTGCGACCCTCCTACCGTTTAACAGAGGAGGATACTGAGACTTGTAACTGACTTCCCAAGGGCACACAGCCTTAGAGGCAGGCCTGGGATTCCAGCCGAGGCCTGCCTGCCTCCAGAGGGAAGGCCCTTGGCCATTAGAGATGCCAGACAGGGATGCAGCCAGGACCCCCCTGGGGCTCCTCTGCTTGTCAGAAGCCAGCACCATCTGGCTCCCTCGGGCCACCGGGCCAAATCGGGCAGCCACCTGCCCTGCCCAGCCTTCCTCATCCTTCAGCCCATGGGTCCCCTCTCCCTCCCCCAGCCCCCTTAATCCTCTTTGTGGGGATCTGGTTCCAGGCTAAGCCCTGTGGGCAGAGACAGATGTTGCCAGAGCCCCTTGACTTCCACCCCAGCTGAGGGTGGAGGATGTAGGGACCTTGCGTGACGTGTGGCCAGCCAGGCTGCCACGGTCTCCAGCATACTGCCCCTAGCCTGACCCTGTCTAGGATGTGGGGACTCAAGACTGAATCGGACAGTGGCCCTGGCCGGCCTGGATGGACCAGGAAGTGGCCCCACCTCGGCCCTCTTGTCCATGTGTTCATTCAGTGAACATTCGCTGGGCTCTTGTTAGGGGCCAGGCCTTGTGCTGGGCCCTGGAAGGACCACTCTCAAGGGGCTGGCCTGCCAGCGGGGAACCTGACATTAAACCCGCAAAGGAGCAAACAGGGTCACATGCCAGAGCTCCGGGAGAGGGGGCAAGAGCACAGGGCAGGAATTGTCGCCTGAGGTGATGATCTTCTTGGGAGGATGAGGAATCAGGGTGCTCCAGGCAGAGGGAACTGCTGGTGCGAAGGCCCTGGGGCTTGAACTGTTTATGAACATAAAGAAGGCTCAGGCGGCTGGAGCCCAGGGGAGGAAGGGTGTGAGATGAGGCAGAGGAAGGAGGCAGAAAGCAGCTAATACAGGCCTACAGGCCAAGCCAGAAGAGTCTGGGCATTATTTGGAGGGCAGTGGGGAGCCTTGAAGGATTATCAGCAGGAGAGTGAGGGGCCATGATTTGTGTGGGGACAGGAGCTCTGAAGGGGAGCATCTTTGGAGGGCAGAATGGAGGGATCATGGAGAGCTTCCTGGAGGAGGGAGCCCAGGGAAGGCCCCATGGGACCTGGCTGGACAGAGGAGACCATAGCTTTCCAGGCAGGGGAGGCTGTGTAGACAGTGCCCACTCTCCTGGGCCTGTGCTCCCTGCCCTCTGTGTAAGGCACGCACCTGGTGGAATGATCCCCACCCCTGCAGCCAGGTCACGGTTACAGTGACCTGAGTCTGGCTGTCCCTTAGAGCTCAGTAGAGCCAACAGCGTGAAGGGCTTTGGCGAGGGGGAGTGGGGATTGTCATGGATGACACCCGCATTGCTCAGGGTATTTTCCCTAGGCACTGTCTCTTTGGAGCCTCATAAAGACCCTTTGAGGTGGACAGGGAAGGAGTCACCATTCCCGTTTTACAAACAAGGCCACTGGGAGGGGGAGCAGCTTACCCCAGTCCCAGGCTGGTCTCACAGACTCCCTGGGAGCCTCTGGGTCCTGTTGCCAGTGACCCCTTCCCAAGGCATCCTCAGCCCCAGCCCTGCCCCATGGAGAAGAACAGGATGTGGGAGGTCAGAGATCCCAAGGGACCTAGGTGGGGCGAGGCAGCTGCCCCTCCCCGCCACACGCACACGCACCCTCCCCATCCAGGTGTCAGCCTGACCCTCCAGGTTGCTGCAATGCCCTGGGTGACCTCTGGAAGCAAACTCCAAATTCCTGGATCCGGCTTACTTTGAGAATGTAAATTAAAAACCACTTAGCCACAAGCAGCAAATGGACACATTTCTGCCATACTCACTTCTGAGCAGCTCAGGTGCAATTAAAGTGCCCCCAGACCTGCCCTGCCCTCCCCTCCGCTTCACCTCTTGGGACTTCAGGATGCAGAGGTGCAGGAGCCCCAGGCCATGCCTCAGGGGCCAGCGCAAACCCGGTCACCACTTCCTCTTCAGAAGCAGCGCAGCCCCTCTGGGCACCCTCTCCCTCCCTGAGCTTAGGGAATGGCACAAGACAGGGAGACAGGGGAGATGGTGGGAGAGCAGGTCCTGGAGCGAAGCAGGTTTCACATCAGCAGGCCTCTCCCTCTTCTCGACAATGAGGAAGCCCCACAGCTTCAGAGGAGGTCGTAGTCAGAAAGAACTTTCGGGTCCCGCCCCCTGCCAGGAACGGAGACCCCTTCTCCAGCAGTTCCCCAGACAGCCTGTCCTCCTGCTTTGCGGCCAGCAGGCTGGATGCTTTTCAGGGCGACTCAGTTGCTGTGTGGGACTAATGTAATTCACCACATGACCTTGAGCAAGCCACCCGTCTTCTTTTTGTTTTTTTAATTTTTTTTATGGCACATGCCTGTAATCCCAGCAACTCGGAAGGCTGAGGCAGGAGAATTGCTTGAACCCGGGAGGTGGAGGTTGTGGTGAGCCAAGATCGCACCATTGCATTCCAGTCTGGTCAAGAGGAGCGAAACTCCATCTCAGAAAGAAAATTTTTTTTAATTTTATCTTAGAGACAGTATCTTGCTCTGTGGTCCAGGCTGGAGTGCAGTGGCACAATCATTGCTTACTACAGCCTCGACCTCCCAGGCTTAAGCGATCTTCCTGCCTCAGCCTTCTAGGTAAATGGGACTACAGGCGCCTACCACCATGCCAGGCTAATTTAAAAAATTTTTTCCTTAGAGATGGGGACTTGCTGTGTTAACCAGGATGGTCTCAAACTCTTGGGTTCAGGTGATCCTCCCACCTTGGCCTCCTAAGTAGCTAGGTACCACAGGTCTGCACCATCACACCAGACTAAAAGATTGTACAAATGGGACTGGCACAGCGGCTCACCCCTGTAATCCCAAGCACACCTGAGGTCAGGAGTTCAAGACCAGCCTGGCCAACATGGTGAAACCCTGTCTCTACTAAAAGTACAAAAGGAAATTAGCTAGGTGTGGTGGCACGCACCTGTAATCCTAGCTACTCAGGTGGCTGAGGTAGAAGAATTGCAAGACCCTGGGAGGTGGAGGTTGCAGTGAGCCAAGATCGCACCATTGCACTCCAGCCTGGGCAACAACAACAAAAAAATTGTGTACAGATGAGATCTTGCTGTGTTGCCCAGGCTGGTCTTGAACTCCTGGGTACAAGCTCTCCTGCCTTAGCCTCCCAAAGTGCTGGGATTACAGGTGTGAGCCACTACACCTGGCCAAGTTCCCCATCTTGTGTCTGGACTTTAGTTTCCCTTTCTGTGGCATGAGGCTGGGCTCCCTGACCTGTGAGGTCCCCTGTCCAGGGGTCTAGGTGTAGGCAGCCAGGATGACAAAGTGGCCTCAGGAGTGTGTCCCCCGTCCCCTCCCCCACCTCCTCTGCCCCTCCGTGGGTCTAGTGGCAGGACATGGGCAGCCAGCAGAGGGCCGCAGCACCCCAGCCATTCACACTGGACTTTATGGGGAGGGGTCTTTGCACCCCATAGGACCTTCACAGAGAACACCATGCCCACTGGGGTGAGAGCAGGCCTCTCTGAAAAACAAGCTGTACAGCTGAGACCGCCACTGCCAGTCAGACCCCGCCTCAGAGGACTTTCTGGGGGTCCTCAGGCTGGGCCAGCGGAAGCCAGGGGATAGCAATGCATGAGGCACCCTAGGCTCACAGGATTCAGTTCTGCTCACGCTGCCACATCTGTGCTCTGTGGCCTTGAGCAAGCTCCTGCCCTCTCTGGGCCTTGACTTCCTCATCAGTGAAAGGAGGCCGTTGACGCCAGTGACCCTTCTGAATGCTGGGGCACGGGGGACTTGTCGATGAGTAGAGACTCCCTGCTCCTCCACACACGCAGTTGGCCCTTGCAGCCGCCATAGAGCACCAGGCCCCTCTAGCTCAGTTTAGCTAATAGTTTGTTCTTTTTAACTAGAGCAACAGGATTAGTCAGTATTGGCGAAACATGGGGACTTTGGTCTTCCTTCCCTGAACCCAGGGCCTGAGGGGTCCTCAGTGCAGGTTGGAAGTTATGGTGTTAACCCTTTGTGGACTGAGAAAGAAGTCCCAGCACAGAAAGATACCAGATTTTTCAGCTAGACTGCCTGAATCACATCCTGTCCGTCACTTCAGCTTTGAGCTGTTGTTCAACCTCCGTTTTCGTATCTGTAAATGAGAGGTAATAATAATAATACCTACCTCGTGGAGCTGCTAGAAGAATTCGCACTTCGTTGCATGCAAAGCACTTATGTACATGGGAGCCAGCATTTTCACTGCAGCGCTTGTAAGCATCAGTGTTTGTCATTGACAGCAGCCTCACTACTGCACCAGTCTAAACAGGCCGCTCTGAACTCACAGGCATCCACCTAACGTTCTCCTACAAAGAGGGAGGGCACCAGAGTCCATGTTTGAGCTGCAGCAGCCCCTCCAGCTCAGAGCCTTCCTCCTCACTCTCTGGAGGAGGGTCTGCCTGCAGACTTGAAATAGTCAACAGGCCAGAAAGAGTTAGGGACCTTGATTTTTCTAGGTGGATAGTGAGATTTACAGTGAGGATGCCCCTACCCTGGGTGGCCCGAGACTGGGACGTGCAGAGGGGTAAACAGCCCAGGCGAAAGAGGCCCAGGGAGTGTGGAAGACTCTGTGCCAGAGGCTCTTGTTTGCAGCAGAGATGCTGAGTAAACATCCTAACCTGACAACAGCCTTTTTCCTCCCAGCCTGGCTCAAACATTATCCCTGCACAGGGGGGTGCAGGGAGGGCCACAGCCCCATTTCAACAGTCACTGGTGGTCCTGGGAAGGGAAACCCATGGGCTCCTCCCTGATTCAGCAGGGGACATTGAGTCTCCAGTGTTGTGTTTTAAATTGGCCTAGATAAGTGGTGTTCCCACCCCTTTTAGCCCCAGAGCCCCTTGCACAGATCCCTAAGATATAAAGCAGGCAGTGGGGAACGATTCCATTGGATCTAGGGGCCAGGCCAAACCCCGTGGAAGCCTGAGGCCCCTCCAGGCACCTCTGGAGCAGGTGGTTCCTGGGGGCTTGGCAGCTGAGTCCCCTCTTTCTCAGAAGCACCAGCCTACCACATCTGGGCGCTCTCCCCACTCAGCCGTAGCCACCCCAGCTGCTTTCTAAACGACTCCCTTTTCCAAGATCCTTCTTTCTTAATAAAGAAAGCTAATTTTGCTGCTGTTAATGAGGAAGGCGGGTGTGAGGGAGCAGACCTGGCAGTTGGGGGACACCTGGGAATGGGTGAGGACAGAGTGAAGCCACAGGGGCATGAGTTTGCAGAGCCATCCTAGAGCCCCTGGAGCGGCCCATCTCACACTGCCCCCCACGGGACTGATGGTCCACCCAGTCTCTCACCTCTCCCCCTGCCAGCCCCCACCTACTTCAGAGATTTATAAAGAGATGGGTAAGACCTTCAGGCTCCAAACACACCGCTGCTGTTACGGGAAACCCCTGTTTGCTGGGGCATGGTGCTAGAGACAGACCCTAGGCTGAGTATGGGAGTCCTGCAGTTTCTAGCTAAGGTTGAGGGGCCGCAGGTGCTTGGCACAGAGCAGCATTAGGACGCCCATCCCATCCAGGAAGCCGTAGCCCATTGAGCAGCTTTGACCTGAAGCCCTGTGGGAAGAAGCCTGTTGTAAATCACTGCCTTTTTTTTCTTTTTTCTGAGAAGGAGTCTCGCTGTGTTGCCCAGGCTGGAGTGCAGTGGTGCGATCTCAGCTCACTGCAACCTTCCATCCCAGGTTCAAGTGATTCTCCTGCCTCAGCCTCCAGAGTAGCTGGGATTACAGGCACCCACCACCACAGCCTGTAATCCCAAAAATACAAATAATTTTTATCTTTTTAGTAGAGGTAGGGTTTCACCATATTGCGCAGGCTGGTCTTGAACTCTTGACCTCAAGTGATCCACCCGCCTCAGCCTCCCAGAGTGCTGGGATTACAGGTGTGAGCCACTGCACCTGGCCTAAATCACTGCTTTAGATGAGGCGCATGCTGACTCAGAGGGGCAGGGCCGGGCCTGATAATCTGCATTTGTAACAGGCCCCTCTGTGATGCTGGTAGCCCTGGGGCAGGAGGGGCAGTGAGCCCTTCCCAGCAGTGGTTGCGGGAGCTCAGTGAGGGGTGGGGAAGTTCCGGAGGGCCCAGGACATAGAAGGACGATGGAAGAGCCACGCAATAGAGCAGACAGCCTGGCCTGGGCCCATCCTAAGGATGGTGGTGCAGGCTCCCCAGCCAACTTCTAGAATGTGGTCGAATCTGAGTCCTTGGGTCTGTGGGTTTGATGTCAGGCCCATCGTCAGCCTGGGAAACCCCTGAGGACGGGGCCAGGATCCCACAGGCTGGCACAGAAGAGGTGTTCATCAGTATTTGCTGAACAACTGGACAAGGCACAGTGGTCTCCCAGCTCTGCCTGATGGCGGGGGCCTGCCTTCTTCTGCCCACCTCTCCCGCTTCACCTGCAAAACGGGCATATCCACCGGCTCTGGGCTCTGTGACTCACCTGCCCTCCTCCCTTCTTGCCGTCAGGTGGTCAGCCGGGTGGCAGCCCAGCAAGGCTTCGACCTAGACCTCGGCTACAGACTGCTGGCTGTGTGTGCTGCAAACCGAGACAAGTTCACCCCGAAGTCTGCCGGTAGGTGTCCTTGGGGGAACTCCGCGATGTCATAGAGGTGTGGGGAGGGGAGCTGACTCTAAAGCAGGCCTGTCTGCCGCCCCCGCCGGCTGGTGCCTGCATTTGTCTAGGTGTAGTGACAACCCCTGAGGAAGAGCAACTCATCCACCAGCGTGTAGGAGCCACAGTTGGGGCTGTCCCCATGCCCTTCCTGGGGAGTGTACTTGCCTCAGGGGATACCACAGGGCCAGAGAGGGTCCCGAGGCACACCAAACCCCAGCAGTGGGCACTGAGGTACAGGCAGGACCAGCATCAGCTCACTCCATTACCACAGTGACCCTTTGGCATAAGCACTGTGATCTCCCCATTTTACAGATGAGGAAACTGAGGCTCACAGATGCTGAGGAGATTTCCCAAGGCTACACAGCTAGAAGGCAGCAGAGCAGGGATTTAAGCCCAGGCCTATACTTCAGAGTCAGCATTCTAATGAAACACAAAATTAGAAACAAAATGAATCAGTACACTCAGGGTTCCATATGGCAACTTTGTCCTCACCTGCAGTCATATTGCAACTTTGTTGTCACCTGCGGTCTCCTGACTCTGTATTAAGCGGGGGCCATGGAGAGTACCAAGCAGTATTCTGCCTAGGAGTGCTTTGAGTGCTTTAAAGATACAGTTTGATTTTACATTTCCCACATCCTCATAACCTTGCTTAGGCCACAGGCGCCCTGCTAGCTTTAAGCCAGAGAGACCTGTCACTTGCTAAGTGTTAGTCTCTGAGCTTCAGTTGATCTGTCTGATCTCTCTGGGAAGGCAGGAATGATAATGAGACCCCTGCCTTGCAGGGGTCATTGTAAGAGCTAGAAATACATAAAGTGCCTAGCACCGTGTCTGGATATTGTTAACATTCTTTATGGAGTCCGTATAAGCGGTTGGAAAAGAAAAAAAAAGTTATTTCCTCTGTATGACAATAAAGCGGATGTTTTCACTGAATTCATCAATCAGTTCTTTGGAGTGTATATGGATGCAGCCTTCATGAAAACATTGAAAGGACATCTCACAATGAATTTCCATAAATCTACTCAATTTATAATCTCTTGTGTGCAAGTTTGCGCCTCTTTCCATGTACGTTTCTAGTCTGCACACACGTGGATGGCTCTGCAGACATACTTGTGTGGCGGCCTCATGAGCCAATAGCTTCTCTGAAACCCTTGACATGCCCTCCTGCATTGGGATATTGCTATTGTATTGAACTGCTTGCCAGAAAATGATCTTGGAATCTCACAAGAGACATCTATTCCTGTTGGAATGTGCAGTTTTAATAATGACTTAAGTCAATACAATTGATGTTGACAAGGTAGAAATGACTTGTCAAAGACACGTATCTCTTGAGTGTCCGTTCTGTGTAGGCACCAGTGAGGCTGAGGTTACAAGGGCAACTAAACAGAAAGGATCTTGCCTCGAGACACAGTCCAGAGCAGGGGCCAGCAAGCTTTTTCCATCAAGGGCCAGATAGTATATATCTTAGCCTTTAGGGGCTCTGTGAAAACTGCCATGGACAGTACATAGAGGAATGGGGGTGGCTGGTTCCACTAAAACTTTATTTATGAAAACAAGTGCTGTTTGCAGTGGCTCATACCTGTAATCCCAGCATTTTGGGAGGCTGAGGCAGGTGGATCACTTGAGGTCAGGAGTTTGAGACCAGCCTGGGTAGCACTAAGAAACCCCATCTCTACCAAAGAAAAAAGAAAAAATAGCTAGGTATGGTGGCACATGCCTGTGTTCCCAGCTGCTTGGGAGGCTGCGATGGTAGAATCACTTGAGCCTGGGAGGTGGAGGTTGCAGTGAGTCAAGATCGAGCCACTGCACTCCAGCCTGGGTGACAGAGCAAGACCCTGTCTCAAAACAACAACAACCAAGAAACAACAACAATAAAACCAAGTGATTAACTATATGTCCTGACTCCCAGTCTAGGAGGAGAGGAAAACATTGATCAAATAATTAGAAGGGTGTGTGTGTGTTTGAGAGAGAAGAGAGCTCAAGCTGTGATAAGACCTTGAAGGAAAAAAAAGGTGAAGGGTATCAAAGGAGTGCTGGTGGGGGCAGACCACTCTGGGGTTGTAGCAGTCTCCCCCGAGACCCAAAGGTTGAGTAAGTGAAGAAAAAGAGGAAGAGCGTCTTTGCAGGTAGGGGAACAGCCTGGGCAAAGATGTTGAGGTGGAAGGGGAGCATGCATCGCTTTTTGTCAGAATAAGAGAAGGGCAGTGGTTCTGGAGCCCAGAGGCAGGGGGTGCATGGCAAAGGCGAGGCTGGGGAAGTCAGCAGTGGAACATGCAGGGCCTGTCTTGGAGGTCACGATCTTTGTCCTGAGAGTAATGGGAACATGGCTAAATGCTCATTTTGTGACAACAGCTCCAGCTATAAAAGAACAGCTTGCATGGGGGGGTGGAGGCCGGCCTGGATGTAGGTGGCCAGTTGAGAGATCACGGGGGAGGTCGGGGTGAGGATGATGGTGGCTGGATCAGGAAGACAAGAGTGGGATGGAGACAGAGAGATATCTAAGAGGCAAAACTATGCCAGAGAGGGAGAAGGAGACCTGGAGAGTGGACTGCCCCTGGAGCCCAGCGGCTCCCCAGTGGAGCAGGAGAGACTCAGGTCTCCATGCAGCCCCTCCACAAAGTGTCACTGAAACCCCTGCCCTGATGCCCCGGGCTGGGTGTTCTCATATGCTCTGTGGTGATGTCCAGCTTTGTGAGACGCAGAGTACTATCTGCACTTATGCATGAAGGAACGGAAGCTCAGAGAGGTCCTATGACTTCCCTGAGGTCACCCAGCTCATAAGTGATGGAGCTGGAACCTGAACTCCTAGCCTCCTGGTTGCAGGCCCAGGGTTCTGCCTACATCACAGCAGGCCTGGGCAGCCCTTTGCTTCCATTGGAGAGAGCCCTTCATGCTGCTCAGGGGTCTCCAGCAGGGCCTCTGAGTGGCATTCCAGCATCACTTCTTCGATAGAAACAGGGATTTGTTCTTTCCTCCATCCGCGCCCCCACTTGAACACAGCTTTTGATAATTTAGAAAGCATCACATCTATAAACTCATGTGGCACTCTTACACTACACAGACTCCCAGGAGATGAGCTCTCAGTGTACCCATTCTGCAGCTGGGAATACTGAGGCACAGCAGTGTCTGTGGCTTGTCCATCCTCGAATTTCCTTGTTCGGAGTCAGTGCCCACATCCATGACCGTGCAAAGGTGTTGAGGTGGAAGCGGAGCATGCATGGCTTTGAAGGCCACCTTTGAAGGTCGCCCCTTCTGACATTCGGGCTCTCGGGAGCCCAGCCGCCCCCTGCTTGGCCCATCTTCTGGAAAGTAAAGGTGGCCATTCTAAGGGATGAGCCTCCCCCTGCTGGTTTTATTCGAGGGGCAAAGGGCCTGCCAGGGGCAGGCTGGGCCCTAAGAGGGGTGGAGGCCGTAAGGAGCAGAGCTGGGACCCCAAGTCCCAGACATGGTACCAGCATCGGGCCTCCGCTTGGCCACCTGTCCAAGCTGTGGCCTCATCTGTCAAGAGAGCTGATTTGCACACCTCATGGGCTGCCTGTGAGGATTCAGTAGGACTCCCTAATCATGGGAGTGAGGGAGGGGCCCAGCTAATACCTGGCACATACTGGGGGCCAAGTACATATGGCCCTCCGGCCTTCCTCCTCTGCTTCCGTGTGTCTGTCTCTTAGCCGATGTGGCTCCCAGCCTCTCTCAGGCCCTTTCTGCAGCAGCAAGCCTGTTTCCCACGTTCTGCCTCCCCTTGGCTCTGTGGGTGTTCATGATCTGCAGCGACCCTGGCCCTGGACACAGTCCTGCTGTGCCTGTGTGGGGATGGCTGCTCCTACCTGCCCAGCCCAGCCCCAGGGAGGCCTCTGAAGGTCCAGAACTCGCTCCAGTCCCCAAGCCCCTTCAGCTGGCTTGGGCCACCAGTCCACCCTCCTGCCTTTCCAAGGGTCCCCTCTCCTTTCCCTCTTTGGTCTCGGATGTCTGTAGGTCTGTCTCTGTGCAGCGGCCCTGTCCATGTCTAGCTTCCCATGGCTTTCTCTGCCTTCTTGGCTTTCTCTGGGTCTCAGACTTTCACCCTCTGCACATCTGTGTGTATGGTATATGTGTGGCCATGTATGTTTGTGTGTGGGGGAGTATGTGGCTGTGTACATGTGTGTATCTGCATGCTGTGTGCGGCTGTGTACATGTACATGGCTGTATGCATGGTATGTGTCTGTCTGTGATGTGTGTGTACCTGTGTACCTGTCTATGTGTGTATCTGCGTGGTATGTGTGCAGGGCTGTGTGTATGGACATGCCTATCTGTGCCTGCATGCATGTTATCTGTGCGTGGGTACATGCCTGTGTGTGTCCCCCTGGCGCCACGTCCCCTGTCTGTCTACCTTGTCAGGAGGCCAGGCCAGCCAAGGAGGGCCAGGATGAGATCATGCAGCGAGCGAGCGTGGAGTGGGGCTTTGTCAGGAGAGCTGGCAGTGAGCCGGCCGTGGTGCAGGAGCATGTGTGTGCATGTGTGTGTGTGTGTGTGTGTGTGTGTGTGTCCTGGGAGAGTGCGCAGGAGGCGAGCATAGGCAGTCACTGCAGCAGCAGCTGCCAGGCAGGCGGCTCCACTCGGCCCTGGATGCCCAGCCCCCAGCTCTTTGTTCTGGCGCAGCCTTTAGCCTCAGAGCGCGCTCACGGGAGCACGTGTGCGGGCGAGATCCTCCTCCTCACCAGGCCCCCTCCCTCCTCAGTACAGAAGGTCACCTGCCCAGCCCGGCATCCTGATGCTCCCTTGATTCTCCCCAGGCCGGGCCTTAGCATGGCCCCGCCCCCACCTTCCATGCCAGCCCTAGGCGACTTGGTGGGCAGTGCTGAAATGTCAGCTTCCTCAGCACCGAGCAGTCCCACGCCTGCTGGTGACGTGGGCGCCAAGCACCAGGCAGTCGCCATGTCGAGGTCCCCAGGATCCTTCTGCCTGCCTCAGCTCCTGTCCATGCTTGAAGAAAGCTGTGTGGCCTCAGCTGACCCCTGTGAGCAGCCAGTCGCTGTTGAAATAATAGAACAGGGAATGCCCGAACCCAGGCCCCAGAGAAGGAGAGGACCCACCCCGAGTCCTAGCGAGTCAGGGCCAGAGTCCAGAGGAGAGCCGGCACGGCAGGCCTCACAGCTCTGGGCTCCCAACCCCATGCTATTGGCAGAGTCGAAACACAGGGCGAGCAGCAGGTGCAGGAAGCCCCAGGGCTTCCCCAGAATGTCCTGAGAGAGGTCATCAGAGCTCAGGAGAGTGGTCAGAACCGGAAGAGAGGAAGAAGCCAGCTGTCCTTAGGGCTGACTGGCTGGTGGGTGTCAATCAGAGCACACAGACTGGCTGCCCATGGCTTAGTTGTGGCCCATGGACACCTGAGGTCGGACCACTCAGTGTATCTTTTTAATGCATACAAGTTGCCAGCATTTGCTGTTTAGGAAATTTGTACAGTAGAGTCAAATGCCTGGCTTCCTTTGAGTGGGAAACTTGGACCTGCGTCCTCACGCCTGACTGGGACTGACTGGGTGGTGGGGGCTCACCTCTAGGACAAGTGCAGTGTCCTCCCCATCCCTCTCTATTTCATGCCCATGGCCTTCCCCACCATTGGAAAGCAGCCCTTAGAACATGAGTGTTTCTGACCTCTGTTCCAAGCACACCCTCACATCCCCACACAGCAGCTCAAGTCCTGGGTCCCATGCAGAGTGGATCGCTTACTTTATGTCCACAAACATCTCCTCAGCCTGGGTTCCCTGATGTGTTGACAGTCCCCAGAGGAGCTGACAGCCATGGGAAATGTCAGCAGATCACAGGAGGGAGACTGAGACATGCCCTGGGCCCCTGGCCAGCCTGGGAGGTAAAGAATTAGGAATGCAAAAGGGTCCCTGTCTCACCCTCCCTGTCTGTGGCCTCTGGTCCATGGAGAGAGTGCTTGGGAGAGCTGGGGCACTTCATTTCTACCTCTTCTGCCCAGGACACCTTAAGCCAGACCATAAAACCACTGTTTCAACCTGTCTTCGAAAGGAAGCCCTCTTGCTCTCAGCTGGCTGAATGGCAAACTCTCAGACTGCCCCACGATCGTCTCTGTGGGTGGCTTGACTCCTATCTCCCCCTCACGCCTCCTCATAGCTGCTCCCACCCCTCTCTGCCTCTGCCCGCCCCAGAACATGCACTCGCCTTCCTGTCACTGGGAGGACAAATGGCCTTATTCAGGGACACCCTGCCAGAGCTGTCTCTCAAAGACAAAGCTGTGCGCAGCTCTGCGTGAAAAACAGCTCGCGGCCGCCCAGCGAGCAGGCGGGATTGGTGGGTGCAAATTGCAGGGGATTTGTTACCGGCTGCTGGCGCCCCAGAGACAGCAGGCAGGCGGGCCCTTGCCCTTGAAATCGCAGCCGCTTGGCAGGCTGGGGCACCTTTTCAAGGCCAAGACAGACTTCCCCCTGGACACCGGCCCCCACCCCCACATCCGAGCTCAGCAAAGCTGGGATGTTGGGGGGGGATTTGGCTTCCTTCCTCCTGCTGGGCTGTCTCCACCTCCCTGGGTCAGGTGCCCCTAGAAAGAGCTCTGGATTTCATCACCCAGCCTCTTGGAACTGACTCACGGTCAGATCTGTTGAGTGGACGAAAACCTGTTCACGAGCTCACCTCCCTCTGATTCAATGCCATGGGAAAGGCCACTGGCATTCTTATCAGCGTGCCCATTTATAGAGGAACTGAGGCTCTGAGAGAAGACACACACCCAGGTCACACGGCTTCTGGTGCTGGAAGCAGGACTGACTTCCAGAATGGTCAGATATGGAGCACAGGGAACCACCTCCCTCTAAGTGACCCTGAGTGAGCTGGTGGATGGCCTGGCCTGGGCCAGGGGCCCTGGCTCCCGTCCCCTCCCCCAGCTCCCTGAGGGATGAGGCCTGAGATCCGGTGGCCTCACTCTGCTCTTGGAGAAGAGGAATGGTTTATGGACACAGTGTTCCCAGGCCAAGGAATTGGGGAGGAGGGGCAGCTGGGATGGTCCATGGGGTTCCAGGAATGAGCAGTGGGGAGGGGCCCTGCCAGGCCCAGAATGAGAAAGGGTAGATGTGGAAACAACTTCCAGGCTATTTCTACGGCCATTAAAACGAGGTCTTCAAAGAATGATGACTTTGTGGGAATGCTTACATGTAATATTAACTTTCTAGAAGGGTGACAAAGTGCTAGACTTAGTATGATCCCAGCCAGGTGCAAAAACAAAACCTACATGTATTCAGGCACAGACAGCAGAAAAGAATATACCAAAATGTCAGCTTACAAGTAATGGATCTATCTGGATGCAGGAGCGGGGGTGACCCTTTTCTTTGTTTCCCACATTTTCTTCTTTCTGTTTTTAAGCAGAAGCGGCAGCAGTCATGGGTTTCTTCTGAGTTCGGTTGAAGTTGGCAGGGGCGGGGTGAGAAGGAGAGTGGCGGTTCCTGGCTGGCTCAGCAGTTTTCCTAGCGCAGCCTTCTCTGGTTCCCTGGGAGCCCCAGGGGACAGGCCTCTCATCTGAGGATTAGCTCATCGCTGGCCCCCCTGCCCACAGAGCAAGGGTGTGCACAAGGACACCCTGGGCCCAGCCAGTGGGTACCTGCTTTCCAGGCCTGTCTGAAATGAGAGGGGGCTTGGAGAATGGGACACTAAGAAGGGCCTGCTTCTGTTCCCTGGCCCTCAGCAGCCTAAGTCCAGAGTCCCAGTTGGGAACCCACCCACCCCCTCTACCCTCTGCTGCCCCACGGCCACCTGACTGGGACACAGCATCTGCACAGTGAGTGACAGTCGGGATTAATGAGGTCTGTAGTAGGGAAGGCCAGGCTGCTGGAGGCATGGTGGCCAGATGATGTGTGTCTGAGTGTGGGTGCCCAGAGGCACACCCTGTAGTGAGGATTCCAGCACAGGTTGTTCCTTTAGGAGGATCCCAGAAACCATGATGGAGAAGGGGAGGAAATGAGATGGGGAAGGGAAGGAAGTCAGTGAAAAGCATGGTTGGTAAGCACGGAATCAGCTGTGGACACCTGGGGCTCAGTCCTGCTAGGAGCACTGGCAGCTAGAATGTGCCCCCTACCTGCCTGAGAGGTGAGGAGGAGGAGGAAGCATTTCTCCACCATCTCTCCACCATTATTGGGTGAGGTTGGCTTGAGGTGGGGGAGCAGGTGGATGAGCCCTCAGCACTCGAGTTAGAAAACGCCCAGGCAGAGTCCCAGTGCATGCAGTAAGCAGAGGCTGCAGAAGAGGCACCCACGGGGCCTGCAGCAAGATGCTTTCCAGACTCAGTCCCGGCATCACACCCTCTTCATCTCTGCCATATTTCAGTGCTGCTTGTATTACGATTATGTTCTTAATATTTTTTAGAGGAAATTTTATATTGGTTCTTTGAATGACAGATCAGTCTCTCTTACCACATGCAGAAACTGCCAAAATAAAGACAATAGAAACCATGCCTTGTCCCCTAGTTTGGCTACAGGTGCCTGCTCAGTGGCAGAGGGTAAGCCAGTCCTCTGCTAGTTAAAAAGGGAGGTGATGGCCAGGTGCAGTGGCTCACGCCTGCAATCCTCGCACTTTGGGAGGCTGAGGTGGGAGGATCACTTGAGCCCAGGAGTTTGAGACCGGCCCGGACATCATAGTGAGACATCTCTACAAAAAAATTTTTTAATTAAAAACAAAGGGAGGTGAAGGGTGAAGGAGTTTAGGAAAGGCTTAAAGACTCGTGAGCACCAAACTACTGAGCCTCTCTTCTTAGAAACAGCAACATCCCAAAGATGGGAAGACAGCTGAGGTAGCAGTGGTTCTCCCACTGGGACCTGTGACCACCTAAGCAACGTCGGGGGCCACATCACCTAGACCACACTTGAGGGTGCTCTAGGAGGAAGCTCAGCTCTGAAGGAGGCTCCGGGGCCTGGGGTAGCTGTGCCCCACCCAGCAGCCATCGCATCCTCAGCGTGGTCCATCTGCACCCTTTCTCTGCCTTCACGGCTGCAGGAAGAATGATGAGGCTGTGGGTGTGAGAGTGCCTCTTAAAATAAAAAATACTAAACTGGAATTTTAAGGGCGAGGGATGATAAGCTTCTTGTGCTGGGCCCGCCCCATGTTGAGCATAGGGCCTGCAAACACATACACATGCAACACACACCACCCTTCTCTCCTGGTTTGCAGTAAGGGAATGCTCCCATTCTGTGGGTGGGAGATGACAGTAGCTGTGCAGGCCACACAGCCCGTCACGCTCCCTTCCATGTCCAACCCCATGACTCCTCCAGGCCAGCTTGATCCCTTTTTTTTTTTTTTTTTTTTTTGAGACAGAGTCTGGCTGTGTCTCCCAGGCTAGAGTGCAACGGCCTCAGCTCACTGCAATCTCTGCCTCCTGGGTTCAAGTGACTCTCCTGCCACAGCCTCCTGAGTAGCTGGGATTACAGGTGTCCACCACCATGCCCAGCTAATTTTTTGTATTTTTAGTAGAGATGAGGTTTCACCACGTTGGCCTGGCTGGTCTCAAACTCCTGACCTCATCATCTGCCCACATTTGCCTCCCAAAGTGCTGGAATTACAGACGTGAGCCACCACGCCTGGCCTGCTTGTTCCCATTTTAAGGAAAAAAACTGAAGCTCTGAGAGGCTGGGAGGTGGTCTTGGCAGGGACAGAAGTGGGACCAGAGCTCTGGCCAGGCCATCTCTGCAGGTCACCAGGGGCTCAGTGGTGCTCCCAGGGAGCTGGACCAGCTTCTCTGGAGATGCAGGACCTGGCCACAGGTACCACCGGGCAGGCATGACTTCCCAAGCCTTCCTGCATCCACCTCTAGCCGCCTTACCCACAGATGCACCTAGGACAGAGGTCCTGCCAAAACACCCCCTACCAGCACCGCCTCAGGTTGCCCTGAGGACGCCATGGCTGCCCGAGGAGTTAATAAAGCCATCGGCAGCAATTAATTCTGCAGAGGAAAGAGCCAGGTAAGAGGATTAAGGAAGCCAGAGCTTTGGTTTTAAGATGGAGCTTAGCATTCTCGCCCCCAGAGGAGGGATTTCAGGGGATTCGAGGGTGTGAGAGTGAAATGGAGCAGGGCCTCGGCAGAAGGCAGGCAGGCTGGTTGTGGAACGTTTTAACCAAGTGTTGCAAGCCACAGCCTTGTAAGTACCTTATAAATACCAAAGTATGTACCTTCTGGGTTAGACAGACAGACAGGCATTAATGATGGTACGATTACCATCATTTTTGCCTCTTTAGACATACATAGCCAGGACAGGTCAGGGAAGGGCATCTGGGTTAGGAAAAGATCTGATCCCTAGCCCCTTTCAGTCGTGATACAGCTGACGCTAAGGTCTGCATTTTCTCTGTAACGGGCACTGCCTTGAGTATCCACAAACTCACTTATCCCACTTGGTGATCCCAGGTACTCATATCTACTCCATTTTACAAATGAGGAAACTGAGGTTTAGGTACATTAAATAATTTGACCAGGGCTTTCTGGCCAAAAAGAGCCAGAATTGTGATTCAAACAAGAATATTCAACCCCAAAGCCATCAGCTGCACCTGCTGTCTGTGAACAGGTTAAAATGAAGTCCTGGGAAAGACACATGATGATTTGAGAGCTGCCACAGATCACCTGAACTGCTTGCAAGTGGAGGCCTTAAAGGTTTGACAGTGATTTGTCCTTGCTGGTAGGTTTAACACCCTCCCATCTTTGGGCTCATTCAGCACTCACGGTCCCATGGGTGATGAATAGCAGAGAGCCTGGGTCAGCCCCAGTGTCAAATATTTTTTTGAGCAGCCATTCATCTGTTTCATAGAGAAGAGTGGTCGTTAAAAGCATGGATTCTGGAGCAGCCTGCCTGGGTGTGAATCCCACCTAGCCCCCTACTCTCCAGTTCTGAGACCTTGGAAGAGTCGGTTAACTTCTGTGTCATGTTTCTCTCTTTTGACAAAAGGGGATTATTATAATGCCTACGTCAGAAACTTTAAGTGAGTGAAGGTCTGTACAGTGCTTAGAACAGGGCCAGGTGTATAGGACATGCTGTATATGTGTTAGCAGTTTTATTCCAGCATGTTGGCATTCTCTGGAATGCCTCTCATACCTGGAGGTAGCACAAAACCTAGTGTGATGAAAATAAGGAACCCTTATGTGTAGGTAGGGCCAAGGTAAATGCCAGCCACGCCCCCTCCAAGGCTGTGGAGATGAGTGGGATCCTGTTAACTAAGGTGGGGTAAATGGGGTCTCCAAGACAGCAGAGGTTTAAATGGGGGTGCTAAGAATGCATCCCCCTTTTCCCCCAAAAAGAATCTGAGCCACTGTACTCAGATTTGTCCTTGCTGGTAGGTTAAACACCCTCCCATCTTTGGACTCATTCAACACCCGCGGTCCCATGAGGAGGCAGGCAGCCCTGCAGGAGGAGAAAGTAGAGCGCTGGCAGAGGGTGGCTGGGCAGGGCGCACAGCACCCTGTCTGTGGCCTGGGCAAGGGGTGTTTGAGGGCCTCTGTCTCACCATTCCCATCCTGTCTGTGCCCTGGGTGAGGGAAGATTTGAGGGGTTCTATCTCGCCAAGTCCTCCCAGCAGCCCAGCCCAAAATCATTTAAAGATCGGTAAGAGGAAGAGAAAGTAACATTTACAGTACCCATTTATTGAGCTGCTACTTCATGCCATGCATTGCTGCCGGGTATTTTATGATCCTTGAGAGAATCCAACCCATTCTATAGATTAGGATACTGATGCTCAAAGAGATTTATTCACTTGTCCAAAGTAGCTCCATCCTTTGTATAACAAGGCAAGGGATGAGTGGATACATGGCTCTGAGTGGATGGATGTGTGGGCCCTTGAGTCTGAAGAGAAGAATGAGGAACCAACAGACTGGGGGAGGGGTGTGGGTCTGCCCCAACTGCAGGTACGCTGCTCCTCTCCTCCTCGGTGGTTGTGCCACCTTCTCTTTCTCCTTCCCTGGGATCAGGCTCTTTGTGAATGTGCCTCTCACCTGTTCCCAGGGCCCATCTGGCACACAGGGGCAGGGAGGAAGTCTCAGGCCAACAGACCCCTGCCCTCTTGCCCCTGTGAGCTGCCCAGGTCAGTGTGCATGGCAGAGCATGGGCTCGGAGGTAGGCTTCAGGCTTGGAAGTGGATTTCTGTCTGCAGGCCCCTAGCCCCTCCTTGCCTTCACCCTTTCAGGGGTCCCCGAGTCAGGACCAGCCAGCTTCTGGTGTAGGGCTGGTCTTAGGCTATGTAGAACCCAGTGCTGGAAACCAGAATGGGCGGTAGCCTAGGGCAGGGACCCGAGCTTGGGCTTCACCATAGGCTGTGGGCCTGGTTTAGCTCTGCGACTTCCATACTATATGTAACCCTGGCCTCACCTCCCAGCCTCTCGTGAAATGATAGGCATAAAGTATGTAACGTAAACTGTCATCTCATGAGGGCTCTGCATGTCATAGTTTTGATTATTTTGAAGTCCTGCTTTGCAGTCCAGGCTCTGAAACCTACTTGCTGTGTGACTGTATGCAAATCACTCTCTCTTCTGAGCTTGGGGTCCCACAGATCTAGAATCCAGGTCTCCTGGCTGGAATAGCAGCAATTCTGTTTCCATGGTAACCCAGCTGTCTCTCCAGGGACCATCTGGATCTCCTCACCCTGACAAGGTGCGGCCCAGGCAACCAGGTGTTTGTGTTTTGCAGTGGAAGCTCTGCACCATGGTAATTCCCCTCACTGGGGACAGGGCGGTGGCCAGGCAGGTGGCTGGAGGGAAGCAGAGCCTCCCTGCTGGCTGCCTGTGCTGTCCTGGGCCCAGAGAGACACAGAACCCAGAGCTCGGGAAGTCTGGCCGATGGCGTTCCTTGAAGAGTTATTAACAGATGCTTCATTATATTCCTAGGAATGCTTCCTGGCTTGTTGAGGCTGGCCAGGTGAGAAACACTGCCTGGGGCTGGACTCCTGTAGGGAATTCCAGAGGACCCAGTCTCACCTGTTTGGGATGAAGAGACACTATTGTCTCTGCAGGAAACAGGAATTACTGGGGGGAAACATTAGCAGTCTGCCTTTCAGACAGGCACGTAATTATAATGAAGGCAGAAACTCAGCCCACAGGATAAGCTAAATTCACCCCTTCAATGCAAGCTCATGGGTACCTATTATGTGCAGACTCTGTGATCCGTACTTTGGGAACCCTAGAGATGGTCTCTACTCCCACGGAGCTCACAGACCCAGACCCGGCAGGGGCATGCTTAGGAAAAGATGGTGTCAACAGAGCCACAACACAGAACCACTTTGTGGGGTGGGGAAACAGACTGGCAGGACCAGCCACTTCCAGCAGGAAGTTTCCAACCTGGACTGGGTTGGGACAGTGAGGGACAGTCCAGGGATAGTCATCTGTCATCAGCTTACACAAGTGAGCCCCTTGACTTAAAACAGCCTGCAACGGGGATCCCCTGTGCTTCTTTCCCAGATGAGGAAACTGAGGCTCAGAGAGCTTAAGTCCCATGCCTAGGGTCACACAGCTAGGAAGGGACTGAGCCAGGATCAGAACTGGCTCATTGTACCCCTATATGGGGAAGCTGTCCTCCTCCATGGGTTGCCCTAGGAGGCTCCAGCTCAGCAAAACAGTTGTCTGCCTCTGTCGTTTTGGCTCTTTCTCTCTCTCCCCGCCCCTCCTTTCTCCTTCCTCTCTTTCACTCTCCCCAGTCTCCTTTCTCCTCCTCTCCCTCTCTCCCCTTCCTGCTCTCCTTCATTTCCTTTGTCTCTCCCTTTTCCCCTTGGGACCACTGCTCCGGGCACCATGGATCGTCCTGCTCAGCTCTGCCGGGGTCATCTGCCATCTGCATATCTGCTCTAGGTGCCCGGCTCCCTGCTCACGGGCCGCTGCCCTGCTTCAGCCGTGGGCCACGCCCCCAGAAATGCCTGCTGTTGCTAGCTCTGCCCCCTCCTGAGGACCCTCAGCCAAGGAAGTGACATCATTGCATACATTCCCATTTCCTCCGGGCTCCGTGTGGTCTTGAGCCCACTCTCAGATATGTGCCCCAGATGTTTAGAATCACTTCCTCCCAATTAAGTGTCTGCTGGGAGGCGAGGGGCCCGCCTATGTGTGTGCAGGGCCCATGTCTGTTCAAAAGGGTCTCAGAAGAGAGAAAATGGAGCTCCTCCCTGCACAGACAGCGGGAAAGTGGTGCGCTGTTGAGCTCCCTGGGGAAGCCAGCGCTGTGAAGCGCACTGGATGAGGTGGGGGTGGCGCCTGTGCTTGATTGTCCATCCGTGTGGAAGCGCAAGGATGCCCGGGTGTCTCGGTGGTCTCCAAGGAGAGATTTGAGTGTCGTACCCTGGAATCAGGGCCTCTGTGCCTGGTTCTCCTCCCTCTTCAAATGGAAAGAGAACTGTGGAAGGAGAAAAACCAAAGAGGAGAAGAAAGGCACTACCACTCTAAAAGAGGGCACAGGTGCCAAGATGGCCCCATAGGTCAAAGCCTAGGGTGTGGACCCCTCCTCTGAGGGCACTCATGCCCTGCATGGGCCAAAGCTAGGTTTTGAGGTTCCAGTCCTGTGCCTCCTCCTGGGGTACAGAGGGCTGCCTTTACTCCATGTCAGAGTCACACGTCCACACAGCTAGGCAGGTGACACAAAGATGGCATCTCACTGAAGATACAGAAGTGATCAGGGGCACCAGAGTGCCCAGCCCCACCAAAGCGACAGCTGCTCCACAGGGGCCACTTGAGGCTATGCACGACACACACCCAGAACCGCCAGCGCTTGTGATTCTGCAAGAGGCTTGGTGGGTTTCTTTGTTTTGTTTTTTTGATTTTTGTTTTTTGTTTTTGTTTTTGAGACAGAGTTTCACTCTTGTCACCCAGGCTGGAGTGCAATGGCGCGATCTTGGCTCACTGCAACCTCTGCCTCCTGGAGTGATTCTCTTGCTTCAGCCTCCTGAGCAACTGGGATTACAGGCGACTGCCACCATGCCCGGCTAATTTTTGTATTTTTAGTAAAGGTGGGGTTTCACTATGTTAACCAGGCTGGTCTTGAACTCCTGACCTCAGGTGATTTGCCCACCTCAGCCTCCCTAACTGCTGGAATTACAGGTATGGGCCACCATGCCCAGCCTAGGAAGCCTGGTGGTTTGTTCCCCCCCACCCCTGAGATGGAGTCTTACTCTGTTACCCAAGCTGGAGTGCAGTGGTGCAATCTCGGCTCACTGCAACCGCTGTCTCCTGGGTTCAAGCAATTCTCCTGTCTCCACCTCCTGAGTAGCTGGAATTACAGCCATGTGCCACCATGCCTGGCTGATTTTTGTGTTTTCAGTAGAGAAATAGGGTTTCTTTTTTTTGTTTTAATAGAGATGGGGTGTCACCATGTTGGCCAGGCTGGTCTTGAACTCCTGACCTCAGATGATCCACCCATCTCGGCATCCCAAAGTGCTGGGATTACAGGTGTGAGCCACCACACCCCACCTTTTTTTCTCTCTCTCTCTTTTTTTTCTTTTCTCTCTCTTTTTTTTATTTTGAGAGATGGGGTTTCACGATATGGCCAGGCTGGTCTCAAACTCCTGACCTCAGGTGATCCATCTGCCTCAGCTTCCCAAAGTGCTAGGATTACAGGCATGAGCCTCCAGGCCCAGCCCAGCCTGGTGCTTTTAATGCTGCTGACCACTCCTGTGCGACCAGTCCAGTGAGGCCAGTCCAGTGAGGCTGAGGCTGGCTTTTGGGTGGTCAGTGGAAGCATTGGGCTGAAATCATTTGAGGAACAATGGACCCGTGACTGATGGGAGGCAGGTTCGTTTCTGGAGAATCTAGTGGAGGTTGGCCACCTGAGCTTGCCTCCTGCTCTCCTGCTGTAGAGCGGTGTGACTTTAAGGAACTGACCTAACCTCTCTGAGCCTCAGCTGTTGCATCAGGAAATGGGGCTAACTGTAACCTTCTCTCAGTGCTGTTTGCGTCGGGTACTAAATGAGAGGATATAAGGTAAAGCTGCCCTGCATGTAGTGAAAACAGCGTCTTGTTTGCTACATCCCAATGACTGAGACAGAATAGGTGAGTGGACCCATCAAAAAAATCACTTGTGGGAGGAAGATGGCTGGGATGGGAAGGAAGATGCAGTGTGTTGGACAGGAAAGGGGAAGCAGGAGGACAGTGCCTTTTTGGAGGTCACAAGGAACATAATGATTCATAGGTATACATAATAAGTATCGGTAGATGTGTTACAAGAGTGCAGAGGGCTTTGAGGATCACCTGGCCCAAGCCCCCATTTTAATCCAAGAAGAGACTGACACAGGGTAGGGGACACAATCTTCCCGGCATCCCTCATTGTACCAGGGGCGAGGCTGGCATTTCTCCGGCTCTTACTGCCACCCTCCCCTTATGTGAAACGCTACCATCTTCTTGTTGCTACTGCCAGTCAATTAAGGAGTTACCATGTTTTAGACGCTGGGCAAAATACTGCATGTACATCCTCTCCTTTAAGCTTTATGAAAATATGAAGGTGCAGGTGCGGGAGGAACGTGAGCTAATGCCCCTCTCTGCTTCTTCTGACTTAGTGTCCCTGTGCAGGTGTGCCACTCTGAGTCTCCATTTCCTCCTCTGTGGGATGGGAACAGCACCACCTGCCCCTGGGGTTCCAAGCGTCCAGGAGGCTAAGTGATCTGAAGTACTGCTGCCCAGTGCTGGTTCCATGAATGCCTGGGGAATCTGGAGGCTGCCTCTTGGCTCCTGGCTTCCAGCCACCCCTCAACACCAAAGCCTCTGTCAGTACTGGTTGTTCCTCAGTACAATTAGGTAATTAGGCCAAATGCAATTACACACCACACTCCCAGGTTTATCTGGGGCCCAAGGGGGCCGTGGGCTCCCCTTGCTGAGGGGGAGCAGCTGAAGCACTGGCTTGGCTCCCAGGGCTGGGCCTTCCTACTGTGCATCCCAGAATACTGCCTGCATCGCAGCTGGGGAAACCAAGGCAGGGAACAGGCAGCGTTGCTTGGCCCCTGCTTTAGTCTGTTCAGGCTGCTATAACAAAATGCCTTTGACTAGGTAACTTACAAACAACAGCAACTGATCGCTCCCTGTTCCAGAGGCAAGAGCAAGGCATTGGCAGATTTGATGTCCAGTGAGGGGGTGCTCCTCATAGATGGCACCTTCTGGCTGTGTCCTCACATGGCACAAAGTGCAAAGAGCACCCTCAAGCCTCTTTTGTAAGGCGCTGGTACCGTTCATGAAGGTGCATCCCTGATGACCCAATCCTCTCCCAAAGGCCCCAGCTCTTCATACCATCACAATGGAGATTAGATTTCAACACGTTAACTTAGAGGGGCACAAACACTCAGACCACAGCAACCCCACACTGTAGCATCCCCAGGGCTGAGAGCACCATGCCTGATTTTTCCCCCTCCTTGAGAGCCCCACCCCAGACTGCTGGCCCGCAGCTCACCCTCCCTTTCAAATTTATCAGTGGGGGCCTGGTTCCTCATCCCCTGGAAAAGCCCAAAGATTGATAGGGGGTTGGGGAGAGTTTAGCTTCCCTGTCACCCCCGGATTTGCAGCAGTTTCCCCTCCCAGCTGCAGACTGGCACCCAGCTTTGCCCAACATTTTGATTGGCATGTGGATCTTTTGGGAGAGCAGGGGCTCCAGCGAAGTTGGGCAAACCAGAGTGTATATATGCCTTCAGGAGACTTGCTGGAGGAATTGGGCGAGAGCAACTCAGGCCGAGGGCAGCAAGGTGGCCCTCCTGGAGACCAGGCATGACACTTCTAAGGGGCCACATCATTTGAGGCCTTGAATGCCAATCTAAGAAGCTTGAACTTGATCTTGACAGCCCTGGGGAGCCAAGGAAGGTTTTAGACAAGGGATGAGGTGGGATGATGTGATCGGATTTGCCTCAGCAGAATTATAGCAGAGGGACCTGGGTACTAGAGGCAGAGAACATAGTTTGGAGGCTGGTGCAGTTGCCAGGGCACGAGTCTGCTCGGGTGGAAGTGTGCTGTGTGTGGAGGGAGAGAAGCAGAGGGCGACTCCCCAGCAACGCCTCGTGCCCCCGCCCTGCCCTGGGCCTCAGAAGCTCAGGTGATGACAAGAGCTGTTTTATGCTTGACTCTTGACTTACCAGTTCTGAAGCTGGTACAGAGCACCTTTCCCAGGCAAAAAGTCTTAACTTTGCATTTAATTCTGAAATGAATGTGGTTTTATGGAAGTTTTCTTATAAGTACAAAAATAATACATACTACATGTAGGACAATCAAGAAATACAGAAAATTATAAAGAAAGTAAAGCTGACATCCCACCACTGTGGAATACCTTGCTGAATATCCATTAATCATGCAAGAAACATTGAACATACTTAATAGAGAAATTTACTTAACAGATAAACTGCAAATAAATACAGGAGAATGGACCCACAGAGGGGCTGCTACCTTGGAACTGGCATCTTGGCCTTGACAGAATGATGTATTGTAGACCTCTTGCCTGGATCACTGGTCAGCCTACTCTGGCCCTTACAGGGAATTAGCAGGAGGCAGTTCAGTTCCTTCTCGGTGCCTACCCAGCCAGACTTGGCCTCTGGCACCAAAGAGAGGTATGGCATCTACACTAGATGTCTTCACTGGGGGAGAGGGGACTGGGCTCCAGAGAGGAACAGTGACCTGCACCTGGTCACACAGCAAGCTCCCAAGCCTCTTTCCAGGTAGCGTCTATCTCTGTTGGGGAGTCGGCCTCCTGGGCCAAGGAGCACGCTGTTTTGCCAGCCCAGCTCTGCAGGTCCTGATTTCAACATCAGGCCTCCCACTCCTTGCCCTGCCCTGGCGGCCACCTTTGGATTTCCCCCAGACATTCCTGTGCAGCCTGTCAGCTCATGTCCAGAGCCCCTGGAGGTGGGGGACACCTGGGACTACACTGGGGAGTGAAGGAAGCCGCCGGCTCCCCTCGTCCGCCATGGGCCCAGGAACAAGGGGCTGGAAGGGAACAGGCACCTGGAGAACCTCCTCTCACATGGGGTGATCAGGAAAGGAAAGCGGGAAGGCCACACTGGGTGATGAAGGATGCGTGGCAAACTTTCATGGGCTTGGGAGGTTCCTAAACCGTGCAATGGCTGCCCAGAGCATACCGAGGTGCTCAGGCTTGCTTCTCAACCACCCTCCTGTCCTTTTACCTCTCCTAGCGCCCCCATAGCAGGCCTCAGAGGCCATAAGTCCACCAGTGCAGGGTCCCCTCTGCAATTCTCCATCCTCAGCTCATATGCCTCAGGTGACAGCTGCTCCCTGCTACTCCCAGGCAGCCCTGACTCTCAGAAATTCCTTCCTTCTTCTGAGCCCAAATCAGGTTCCCCCACCTATCTTCAAGATGCACGTGACTCCCACAGTAGTTGAGGGAAAAAGCTGACAAGTCAAGGTCTAGCTCCGACCTCCCTGTGAGTAGGAGGTACCGAGTGGGGTGGACCTATCCCATCAGAATCCCACCCTGCGCTGGAAAAAGGAGGCAACTGAGGAAGAAGAGTCCACTAGAAGAGCATATCCATCTAGCACTTTACAGGTTGCAGGGCATGCCCTGGAAGCTACAGTTGGCAGGAATAGAGTACCAGGAGAGACAGCTTGGGACCCAGGAACAAGCCGGGAGTCTGCGGTTCTAGTCCTGGTTCTCCAACTAATTTGCTGTGTGACTGGAGGCAGCCTCCACCCCCTCTTTGAACCTCAGTTTCCTGATTTGAAGAGGGAAATAAGGGTCTCTTTACTTTGATGCCGATTGAGCTGGTGATTCCAAATGGATAAGTAGAGGCTCTGTCAGGAAAGAGGCTGGAAGTAATAGGCCACACAAGGTTTCTAGACACACTGGGTCCGATGGTGGCTGGGACAGCCTAGCAGCCCTGCCGGGTCCTACAGCCTGAGCCAGAGTGTGTGAGTAGCCTCAAGTCTTTTCCCAAAGTGAGCCTCACTTTCTTCCTCTGCAAAGTGGAAGCTTTGTGCTTAGCTGCCTTGTGAGCCTTTGTCTGGGAAGCATCAGGAATGGAATTTGGCTGCTCCAGCCCAGACAGGGAGGTGTGCTGCACAGCCAGGCCGGCAGGCAGACAGCTCCAGCAGGAAGGCAAATTGCATTTCCAACTGCAGGGAGCTTATGTCAGTCCAGCCCTGGGGCCATCCGGAAGCCTCCATCAAAGCTGCGTCCTGGGAGAAGCAATGAAACCCCAGGACTGCTGAGGCACGGACATTTGAGCTGCCTTTGCCATCCCTTCCCTTCAAAGGCCACTCCAGAAATCAATGGGAAGAGATTCATTAGAAACCTGGGTGGCAAACTCCCCACCACCTCCGGCAGCCCCTTCGTTAACCAGCCTAAGCTTCCTGTCTGAACAGCCTGCCTCCCCCTGAGAAACAACCCAGGTTCTACGAAGCAGGTCGGAGACCTAGGCTCAGGGTTGGGCACCCTTAGAGGCTGTGATTGTTCACTGTGCATTCAATCATTTCTTGGTTCACTCATTCATTCAGGCAGCTGGTCCTTGTTTCATTCATACAGCTAATATTTATCAAGCATCTGCCTGGCATATTTTAGATACTGTCAATATAACACATCCAACATCCAATACAACACATCCAAAACAGACAAAAGTCCCACTTGACATGGAGCTTGCCTTTTAGTGAAGGAGACAGCGTTAAACAAGGTAAATAATTGAAATACACCAGCTATCAATGCTGAAGAGAGAGCCACGTCGGGAGACTCACAGGCATGTCAGGAGGGGCTGAGTTGTGGTCAGCATGGTGGAGGAGGCTTCCGTGTTAAGGGGTCCCCTGAGGGAAAGCCTGCAGGAAGCAGGGATGTGCGGATGGAGCTGGGGCCACCCAGAGAAGAGCATTCCTGGCAGAGCCCCTGGTGGTGTACCGGGTGCATTCACAGCCAGAAGGGCAGTGAGACTGGAGCAGAGTAAGCCGAGGGGGACTGGAGGGAAAGAAGGTCAGAGAGATGGAGGAGGCTGGGTCACTCGGCGGGTTTGGCCACAAGGACTTGCATTTTACATCAACAGAGCCAGAGCAACAGGAGGAAGGGGCTTAAGCACTATGGTGTCTTGTGATTTAGGTTTTAACAGGAACGTCTGTTTTAGTTTGCTAAGGCTGCCGTGACAAAGTGCCGCACAGTGAGTAGCTTACAAAATAGCCATTCACTGTCTCACAGTTCTGCAGATCTAAAGGCCCAGAGGAAGGTGTCACCAGGGCCAAGTTCCCTCTGAAGGCTCTAGGGAGGGATCTTCTCCAGGCTTCTCTCCTAGCTTCTGGTAGTTTCTTGGCTTGTGGTAGCATAACTTCATTCTGCATGTGGCATTGTCCCTGTGTGCAGGTCTCTGTGTCCAAACTTCTCCTTTTTAGAAAGACACTAGTTCTGTTGAATTATCGCCTCCCCTAATGACCTCATCTGAGAAGGCCCTGCTTCCTTCCAAATAAGGTCACATTTACAGGTTCTGGTGGTTAGGACTTCAACACTGTTTATGGGGACACAGTTCACTCCCTAACACCATGGCTTCTCAATTGGTCTTTCCTAGGACCTGGTAGGTGGAGGCTCAGAAAGCCCAAGCTAGTCAGTACTTGTTTCCTGAGCCTCAGCCTCCAAATCCAGGCTCCTCCCTTCCCTCCACAGCCCCTCAGTTAGCCAGGAGAGCATGGCCAGCTCCTTCCTGTCTCCGCCCCAGCCCTGGGGACAGCCCCAAGCTCTACCAGCCTCTGCTCCGTAGTCTGGGGCTGAGCAGGTAGTGGAGCATGCTCCATGAATGACCATTTTGTGTCCGGTTCATGGGCCCCCTCCCCTCAGAATCCTCTCTTCTCCTGCAGCCTGGCAGGAGGCTTTCCTGGAACCTCAGTAACCTTGCCCTTGTAGAACTTCTCAGAGGTACTGAGTGGAGGTGTGAGGCAGGGGTTGATACTGTTTTCAAAATGAAAGGGTTATAGGATTTGGGTGGAAGCCAAATGCAGACTTCTGGGGATGCAGCCTGGGTCCAGGACGAGTGGCCCTGCTGGAGGATACGCCCAGGAAGGAGATGGGGTGCAGTGGCAGGAGGCTGAGAAGCATGGAGGTCTCACTGTGCATCGTGTCCCTGTCCCCCACTCAGGTGGAGCCCCAGCCAACTTGAAATGTCATGTAAATGCTTACAAATGCATAAATGCTAAACTCTAAAAAGAAACACATGAAGCAAGAAATATTTCAGTATTTGTGATGTGGTATGAGGGAAAGAA
The DNA here is from genome assembly GCA_963574635.1 of Cheracebus regulus. Classification (NCBI taxonomy): domain Eukaryota; kingdom Metazoa; phylum Chordata; class Mammalia; order Primates; family Pitheciidae; genus Cheracebus; species Cheracebus regulus. The sequence continues at coordinate 88,177 of CAUYQU010062136.1, read as the reverse complement.
TATAAAACAGAGTTGGGGGCATGAGCCCTCACAGCAGCTGTCATTGACTGCGTGACCTGGAGGTCACCCTCCTCTGGATCCTAGAGTCCCACCTTGGAAATATGTGATGGTTATCAGTGCATACTTTTGAAAAGGATTGCCAAGTGGTTTAAACCCTTCGGCAAGTTGTCTAAACCTTCCCGCGCCTCCATTTTAGTTTCTGTATAGTGGAAATAGCCCCTATCAGAAAGGGCTGGTGATGAGGATTGTGTGTGGTAATACTTGGAAAATGCCTGAAAGCTGCCTGCCAGCCAGCAGAGTCTCAGTAACCATGAGCTGCACGTCACACCAGGAGAGCAGAGGCCAGGATCCTGCTTGGGCCCCTAGCTTTGTGACCCCGTGTGTGGACACGGGTAGGGTTCTGAGGTCTGGCTGGGATGCCTGCATTGGCCAGGAGCTTGACCACAACTGTGCCTTTCATCTTCAAGACTAAGAGAAGACTTGAGGAGGGTGACCAGGGCAAGGGAGGAAAGGGAGAGGGGGCAGAGAAAGAACAGTGTCATAAAGACACATCAGATTTTATACCCTGACCCCTCGAGGTGGGCAGAAGTCCCAGGAAGGGACTCTGGAGGCAGAGCCCTTGAGTTGTCTCATTTCCAAGGCAGCTGTGTGAGCCTTCCTTGGGCAGCTGAGCTGGCTGTGTGACAGCTTCTCCATAGCCAGGTCCCCTGTCTGTGTGCATCGTTTGTTGCATGCCCACCATGTGCCCTGCACTCCCACATATCCTGAGAAGGACCAGGCATGTGAAGGTGGATGGCCCAGGCAGCTCCCAGGGCCTGAGCTCAGGCCTGTCATTCTCACGTGGATACGCGGCTGGGGCCTCCTTGTCCACCTCACCCTCCCTCTGAGTGCCTGTGCCCACATGGGTGACAGCTCCGAGTCATAGGATCCTTGCTCAGCCCTGCTGAATCAGCAGAGCCGTCCCTGGCTTCATTGTTCTCCCTCTCTGAGGTCAGAGGGAGCTTGGCTTTTGTTTGCTGGTCCTTCCTTGCTAATGGCCTCTCAGCCCCCGGGCCTCTCACTACACAAAGCCTTACACAGGAGGTGACTCAGCCCAGAGCCACTTTGACCCCTGAGTGACCTACATTATAGGTGGCTTGGCTCTTTCTACTGGGCAATGCTGGGACCAAGCTGGGATCCAAGAGACCCATCCCTCTGGGTGAACAAGGGAACCCTGGAGAAGGCCCCTCTCTGCAACTCCAGCTTGACTGGAGGGGTCTCTTCCCGCTACCACCCCTACCCCACTCCCACCCCCACCCAGTTGGTCTTGCAGAGGTGGGTTCTGCATGGCAGGCTCCTCCAGCCGAGTAAAGCATCCTCCCTCCCCTTGCTCTCCCGAGCAAGCTGCCACCGCCTTGCCGGCTGCAGTGCCGTGATTTATCGGCGGCTCCTCCTCGCCAGGGCCCACGGCAGGAAGAGTTCAAACACCCGCGAGGAAAGCCACCGCTATTGATCCCCACGTCAGGCCTCTCGAGCGCTGGCGGGCATTCATCAAGGAGCCGCGGCGCGGGGGCTGCAGCTTGCCCTTTCTTCTTCCTTTCTTCTCTCTTCCAAGTCATTCCCCCGGGGCTGTGCCCCCCTTGCCGAGGTCACTCAGAGAGCTCGCCAGTGCCTGCGCGCTGAGGTGGAGAGCGCCTTTGTCTTCGGCCTCTTTGCTGTAGATCCTTATCTAGGGGGGGTGGAGCGGGCTGCTTTGGGCCCCAGGCTTTTGAGCAAATCTTTGGAAGTTGGAGAAGTGGAGTTGGAACTCGGAACAAGTGGAGAAAGCCCTCTGAAGCAGAGACTGGTTGGAGTGCCCGTATTTCTGTAGACCCGAGGCAAGTAATAGAAAGAGTTTGCTAACCAAATGGGCAGAAGAGAGCCTTGAAATTAGCATGTGAAAACCCCGGCTTTGGCCTGGAGGCCTCCCGTGCAGTTTGGTGAATGGAGGCTTGAAAACAATTTGTTTTCTTAATTACGTAAATCTAGTGAAGAGTATTTATCTTTTTTTTTTTTTTTTTGGCTTACCTGGGGAAAGTCTAATACCTTTGCTCTCAAGCCTGAGGAGCCTAACTAGGTATATTAATTCTCTTCTCCAGCCTCACCCTATGACTTCTAAGAGTGGGTCCCCAGGAGAACTGGGAGCTGGGGTAGGGAGCCTGGCAGGTTGTCTTACTAAAGTTTCCTGGGCAGTGCCACCAGGTCTGTGTCCCTCTGCTATAAACCTCTGCTCAATTCCAGTCCAAATTTTGTCTCAACCTACCAAAGTGGTTTTTCTGAACCTCTGGGGCTGGCCACATGGTACCCACACATATAGGATCTTTCAAAAATGAACTTGGGAGTCTCAAACACGTGGGTCTTTGGTGGCTTAGAAAGCACTAAGGATCAGATTAGAATAGTGAACTGTCACTGCACAGAACGGGCAAGGGGGTGTGTTCTGGTTTTTAAAATCAGATTAACGGTAGAAACCAGATCTTAAGTACATCCATCTCAGTGTTCTCTTGGGACATATGAGCCCTATTGTCCCACCCCATCTGTTTTCTGGGTGTCACTTGCTGAGTAGTGGGCTTTAGAGTCAGTCAGTCATCTGGAGGATGTGCAGTGTGAAGGTAGGAGAGTCTTCACTGGACCCCTGCCTGCGGTGCTGCTTGAGAGGGCAGGGTAAATGACGGTACCCAAAGAAGCCATAATAACCTACGAGGAGATGAGACAGAGGTGAGAATGAGCAGTCTGGAATGTGTGCAGAGCTGGAGGGAAGTCCTTCTTCCCCTGGCTGCCCTAGGGTTGGCCTGCCAGTAAGGGGATGCCAATTAATTTCTCTTGAAGGAAGCGAGTTCTTGTCCGAAAGGCGCAAGTTACGAAGTATGAATTAATCCGTTTAACCAGTTCCTCGCAGGGAAAGCCCATGACAACTGCATTTCCAAATGCCATCCTGAAAGTGATATTTCAAGTGGCAGTGGGTGGGATTAGAGCCCGCTAATGATTTATGTCAAACAAGGAGAAAGAACATAATTTCTAGATAAGTGATTTGTCTCAGCCACTTCCAGGGCCGGCAGGAAGGTTTAGGGGCCAGCCAGAGGCTAAGGCTGAGAAGAGAGCATGGAGTCAGAAGATGCAACCTCAAAGGCCAGTGAACCCGGTCAGCTCCCAGTGTTGGCCAGGGCAGCAGGGCACGGCAGTCCAATACAGAGGAGATTTTAAAGACAGTCCTGGCTGCCCTTCTTTGGGGATGAATGATGGGGCCTCACTTACCTTCCTAATTGTTTGGGGCAGTTAGGTCACCATACAAGCAACTTTCACTGGCAAGTGGGTGGGGATGGGTGGGGCTGGGTGAGGGGGCTATAAAATATGGTTTCTCCCGAGGGAGTAAAGATGACGGGGAGTGCCCATGAAAGAGGGAGGGGCGAAGATCTCTGGAGATGGGACAGCAGGTGGGCTTCCCGGGGCGACTGCGGGGCAAAGGGGTGGGGAGTGAGCAAGCTCTGCTCAAAGCCCGGAGCCCTTGCGACAGACAAGCTGGAAGGAAGAGGCCGCGGCCACCACAGGATGCAATGTCAGGAAGGCAGCAGCTCCCGGGGCGGGGCAGGGCCGCGCGCAGCCGCCCCCGGCTTCCCTCCTGTCGCCAGCTCCTGGTCACAGGAACTCCCCGAAGTCGGGGAGCCGGAGCGTACGTGCGCGCGTTCACCCTGTCCTGGGCCCCTCGCTCGGGGAATCCCGGGGGTGCCAGGGCACCCAGGGTCAGGGAAGTAAGATGCCGGGCCGCCTACCTTCTCCACCCCGTAGCCAGTTCCGAAAATCCTTTAAACCGAGATTTAATCTGAATACCCAGCCCCGCCCTCTCCTCCCCTCCCCCCCGGCCGAGGCCCCCTCCAGTTCAGCTCCCTCCTCCACCCGCTCCCCACCGTAGACCCTCATTAGCATGCCCACTTGGGAGGATTCGCTGGGGGACGGGAGACACCCGAAGTCACCCACCCCCAGCGCCTTCCCGGCGGCCTCCTCGGGCGACAGCGTTCCAGGAGCCCCACTCGCACAAGTGTTGCTTCCAATTAATTGCCTAGGCGGGGGAAGGAAAGGGGCCTGGTCGCCGCCCCCTCCCGGAGGCTGGAGCGCTGCTCGTCGGGTAGTGTGTTCGCTCGGCGGCGGCGTGCACCAGCACCACCCCTGCGTGCAAGTTTGAAATGTGAGCTGCCTCCGATTCATACTCGCTCGCGCTCCCTCGCAGCGAAGTGGCTGGGCTGACGGTCTGCGCGCGCGAGTGAGTGCGGGCGGCGGGCTGGGGGGCGGGGGTGCGGACGGCGAGGCTCGCGGGGCGGGGAGGGCGCGCGCGAGCCGGGGCTCCCCGGAGACGCCAAGGCAGGTCTACTCGCCTTTCATCTTCCTCCCGCGCTCCTCCTCCTCCTCCCTCCCCTCCCCCCACCGCAGCTGGCCTGGCCTCCCCCCGAGTCCCCAGCCCCACGCGGGCACACGCAGGGTGGGTGGTCACGCCCGCAGGGTCCGCGAGCGCGGCGCAGAGCGCGGGCCGTGGGAAGTTTCTCCGGCGCGCCCCTTGCGCCCCCGCCCCCAGCGCGCCCCCGGCCCATCCCCGTCCCCGGAGGGCTGTCGCTTGCGCCCGGGCGCGCGGCTGGCTGCCTCCTCGGCGGCGGCGGCCCCATTAGCGGAGCCTCCGTCTGTGATTGGCTTCGCCCGGGAAGCTGGAGACGGGCGATGAATAATTGATGTGTGCGGTGCGGTAGCCGGACGGCGGCGGCGGTGGCGGGCAGCAGCGAGCGGGAGCGCGGGAGCCGGAGCGCCCTCGGAGCGGGCAGCGCGGAGCGAGCGGGCGCCGGACCCGCCCGGGCCCCCGCGCCGCCGCCGCCGCCCGGGCGCGGAGCGGGGATGCAGGCGGCGCCCGCTGCCTGCGCGCAGCCTTTGTTCGGCGCCGGCTGAATCCTACCCGGAGTCGCTCGCTGCGGCCGCCGCCGGCCGGGCCCCAAGCCCCCGCGGGCGCCAGGGCGGGACCGCGACCGGTGCAACTTCTAGGTAAGTGCGGGGCCGGAGGGGTTGGCGCCTGGGCGCCCGCGGGCCGGGACCTGGGCTCCCTCCGGGCGCGGGGTGAGTGTGCCAGTGTGTGACAGAGGAGGGCCGGTGCATTGTGGGTAGCGCCGTGTGCTGCATGGTGTCAGCCCCAGGCTTGGCCGCGAGAGTGGCACCGGCGTGCACCCGGCCGGTTTTGTGTGCCTACAGACCGGGCCTTCATTTCTCCTTGGGGCCAGGGGGCAGAGTGCGCCCCCACCCAGCTCCCTGAAGGTGAAGTGTTGGCTCTCCAGCAGACATTTTACCGCGCTCTGTGCTCAGTCGGCTCCTGCCGCAAAAATAAGAATCGGCCAGGATGCCTTCGGAGGCAGTGCCTGAGGGTCCTCGACTTCAAGCTGCTCCTTTGTCAGAATGCAGCCCTGATGCTGCCAGCGCCTAGAGACCCCACGAGCATGGTGATGCCACCATTGCGGCAGGGTGCCCTTCGCAAAGGTGGTGGGTGCAGAATACACTTCTGACAAGTGTTTGCTGGGAAGCTGGCTGGAGGAGAGCGGTGGGTTTGCACCAGAGGGCAGTAAGCAGCCTTTCGGGAGGTGCCCGGCTGTGAGGACCTTGTACAAGGCCCTGGAGAGAGGGCCCCTTGATAGGGGTTAAGGGGCAGCTGCCTGAGGTCCTGAGCATGTGGTTTCGGTGTTGGTATCTTAGAAGCCAAGCCATGGTGCCCTGGGCATGACCATCAGGCCACACTGCCAGATGAGCGCTGAGCATGGCTGAAGGCTCTTGCAGCAGGAAGGCTTTGTGTGGCAGGTGGCATGGAGTTGGTGTCAGTGGGCTTCTCACTGGCCCATCCTTGAGAGTGGCCACAGAAATCAGGCTGAGGAGTGAAATCAGGCTGAGATTCAGAAACCTGGCTGAGGAGTGAGTTGGGGTGAAAAGGCCATGCCATCCTGAAATCAGGGTGACCCCAGATGTTACGTGGGGACTCTGGCTCCTCCAGTTATGGGGCTCTGGGCCTGAAGCTCATCTCCCATCCTCTATGGAGGAAAGGCCCTGTCCCATGGGCAGGGGTCCGCGTGGCTCCTAACAAGCCTGTTTCCCTTTTTTGTGTATAAGCCAGGCAGTGACTACCCTCCAACTAGCTGGATTCAAGTCCCCTCCTGAGCTATTTTTACCCTGAACTTCCTTAGTGAGAAACCACCAAACGGCGATGCTTTGGTGAGAATCTACATCTTTACCGGAAGCGCAGCCTGCACAGAGTTTACACCTCGCTTCATAAGGCTGCCTCCACTGCCCTGCACAGCCCTCCCCTGGCTCAGAGCCCCTGTACCTCTCTCATGCCTATTGGTTCTCATCACAACCTGTGCGCTCACGGACTTGTGAGGCCCAATTTCAGATGGGAAAACTGATGTGCCTGAGATCATCCAGTTGGGGATGTAGGATGCCAGGCGTGGCTCCAACAGAAGCAAGACCTTCACTGCCAGCAGGCTCCCTGAAGGCAGGGACCGCATGTTGCTCATCATCATGTGCCCCAGTGCCAACCGTGGTGCCTGGCAGATGGTGGGTGCCCAGTGGCTGCTGAATGATGGTGGCATGATTGGAAGGCTGGTTGACTGTGTTTTCCCTATTTGAGTGGAGGAGGCAGAGGAATTCAAAGAGCATTTCCAGATTTCAGTCTGCATTGGTGGAGCACCAGTCCATGTGCAGTTCCTGGGAACTCTGAGATGAGTCCCTAGTCTGGGGTCAGATAGCTAGAGGGAGAAAGGTGCTCCCACAGAGGTTCTGCCAAAGTCCTGCCTGGGATTTCCTGAATGTTGCCCTGGGGAGTAAGGAGTGATTGAGCTGGGTCTATGATTATGCCATCCAATACAGTAGCCACTGGCCACATGTGGCTGTTTATAAATTTAAATTAATTAAAGGGATGAGTTCAGCTTATCATTGGCACTAACCACACTTTGTAGCCACCAAAGGCTGGTGGCTGACTTGTTGGGCAGCTCAGACTCTAGAACGTGTCCACCACAATAGGAAGCTTCATGGACGACAGACAGCGCTGGCCAGGAGGATACACTTAGGACAGAGGGGCAGTGAGGACACGAACGAGCTCAGAACCCACGAGTGTAACAGAGTGGGCAAGTCTGTTCCATAAAGAGATCTTCTGTTTCCCTAGCATTTGTGTAGTGGCAGCCTCCTTTCGGGAAAGGAGTAGACCATTTAACATGGGAGAAAACTGAGGTTCGGTGTTGCCCGAGGTCATCCAGCAAGAGAGTGGCATGAGTCCCATGTCTCCAACCCCTCGGCCAGCACTGTGTCATCCAGCAGAGGTCAGCCAGGGGGCACGGGTGGGCAGCGGTCTCAGGAACAGCCTCAGACCTCCCTGAGGGACAGTCTTGGTGCCGGTAGGCGTCAGTCTCTGTGAAGTCATCCATCGATCGGGCGGGAGTGCCAGCTCAGCCTCAGGTCCCCAGGAACAGAGAGTTCCATGCTGGCAGAGCTGGAAGGAGCGGGCTTGAGGCTCTCTGGGCAAGGGAGATGTTTACCTTGAGTGATGCGGTGTGAGTCCCTTGGGAGAGGCTGGCTCCTCCACGGGGAAGGAACTCTTCGGTGGGGCCTGTGGCTGGGATCCTTAGCACCACCTCAGAGAGAGGGCTGCAGGCCTGAGCCCAGCGGGGAGAAGGATTTTGGGACCTTTGACTGGTATAGAGGGCCCCTCACCCTCGATCTTGCCCCGACACGCCGTGTCATGGGGCATCGGCTGGGCCTCATTCTCCCTCCTTCCCCAAGCCTCGGCATCGGGAGGAAACTCTCCCAGGGCCTGGCAGAGCAGCAGCTGCCTCACAAGGGAGCCTGCTCAGGGAAAAACAAGGCCCCCACCCTCGATGCACTTGCAGCTTCCCAGGGAGCTCCCTGGCCAGTCACCACAGACAAGGAAGGAAGGCCAGCCCACTGCCCAGAGAGCTGAAGGGACTTCCTGCCCCAAGGTCACATGGCAGGAGAGGCAGTGGATGGAGCTAATGCCCTGGGAGAGTTTCCCAGTCTCCCAGTGGGAACATGCGGTTTATGATTTCATTGTGCCTGCTGCTTGGTTTCCTGCTCCAGCCCCGAGGTGAGGGTTAGCTTCCTGTGGCCTTGTCCCTGGGTATTGAGGTGCCGACTCCCCCAGCATCAGGCCTCGCTGCAGCCTCCAGCTCTCATGGCCCTGATATGACTGAAGTGGGAGGTGTGAAAAGGCGGTGGCTTTCTGTAGGGACCCCGGCACCCTGGAAAGGGGGGTCTTCGAGGCCCATCGGGGCAGCTTGAGGGATGGAAGAACCTTTGGCGACACTCCCAGGTTTCCAGTCCTCTAGAGGGAGAAACTGACAAGGCATTTCCGGTGTGCCCTTCCAGGACCCATTGTGAGTCCCTTGGGGGAGGCCCACAGTGTCTTTGTTCCCGAGGATCTGATGGGCTGTGTGCTTTTCCAAACTGATGCACAGAGCCCGGCACTGCCTCCATCACCCAGAGCACTGGGCGTGAGGACCTCTGGGTGGGTCGACAGGGCAGGTGCTGCCTCCTTGCCCAGGCAGGCTCAGGAAGTAGGACCCTTTTCCTCCCTCTCAGTAGCCCCAGCTGTGGCCCTGACTTCTCCTTAGAGCCACCCTGGGGTTCTCCAAACCCCAGACACCCTGCTGGTTTCCCCAGCTGCTCCCACCCACCATGGGGTGAGGCCAGGCCTTGGAAGTGCCTGGACTAGGGCAGTGGTGCTGCTTTGTATGTATCGGGAGAATGGAGAAGTGGTGATTTAGCTAGGACACTCTAGTTTTCTGAGATTGAGGCTCCCAAACCACCCTGGAGGGTTGGTGGGTCTGCGGGGAGGCCCAGCTGCTATGATGTGGCTTCTAAAGCTCCCCAGGTAATTCTGATGCCCTAGGTAGAACTATATCTCCTAAGGCCTAGCACTGAAACAATAGTATCTATGATCTGGTGCCAAATTACTGTGCGACCTTTGGCAAGTCACTTCCCCTCTGGGGGCCTGGGTGTCTCATCTCTGCCACATCTTTGTCTCATCTCTAAAAGGCAGACTGTACTCCAGGACCTCAATACCAGCCCTGTGCCAGGGAGATGGGGAGAGAGGAAAGTGAGAAAGAAGCTTGGGCCATATCTTTGGGTGCCATCACCCACCTCTGGGGGTGCAGTGGGAAATATTAGGGTGCAGCATGGCCAGAGAGAATTAAATGAACAGAGGCCTATGCTCTGTACCCCTAGAGCTGCAGAAAGAACAGGTGAAAATGGTGACTTTCGGGCTGGAGCGGCCTGAAACTCTTCCCAGGTGGAACTCGATTTTGGAAATGGGTAGGATGAGAAAGGAAGTGACTGTTGGGTGGGAGGACTAGTAAGTGGGGGACTAGTAGCTGCGAAGGCGTGGGAGGCAGGAGAGGTATGGCACTTGATGAGAAAAGAGGATGTCCCTCCAGGTGACGTGCGGGAGGTGAGCAGGAGCTCCGGAAGAGGTTAAGTGAGGCTGCTGCAACAACGTCAGGGCAGTGGGGAGCCATCAAAGGCTTTGGAGCCTCAGAGGCACTGGGACTCCCGCTTCTAGGAGCAGGGCTGCTGCCGAGTAGCAGGCAGGAATCAGGTGTGGAAGTTGGGAGTAGTGCAAGGTCGGCATCCTGCTGGGGGAATGTCCCTGCCCCTGCTGACGCAATGGAAAGCCTCGTCTTGTTTCAGGGTTCCTGTTTTGCGGTTGCCCGTGGTGGGGGACGAGGGCAGCCAGCTCTGCCTTCTGAGGAGCTCCGGGAACTGGATGGAGCTTGTCCAGACCACCCCACAGCAGCCTTCTGCTCTCCTGAAAAAGAGAGGCAGTCCTGTTTGTGGAGTCTCTCCCTAGTCCCTTGGGGGATTCTAGCCAGACCCAGGAGGCTTTAAATCAATGTGTGCATTTCCCTGGGGCTGGGAGGAGAGGATGTGTTTGAGGGGGAAGCCTCTGGGCTTGCACAGTTGGTCTCCCGCCCTCCCAGGGCTCCAATATGGAATCCCTGCCCCCTGGGTCAGAGCCTGAGGTAAATTACCAGTGCCCTGTCTGCCTCCCAAGAGCTTATGATCTGACGGGCAGCTTCATTGTGCACAGAAGATTTAGCAAGGTCTAGTTCAACCCCTATGTGTGGGAGGCAGGACTGTGAAAAAATGGGGGGCATGTTTCAGAGAGGAAGGAAAAAAGCCCAAGGAGCCCCTTTTTCTGCCTCTCACTTCTGCTGCTTCCAGACCCAGCTCTAATGCCATGGCCCAGGAAGCCTTCCCTGGTTCCCCACACCCAGCGCCCAGGGCCACTGTCTCCCTGCAGTCCATAGCTCCTGTGCACATCCAGGACCCAGTGCCATACATCATCAGGAGCTTCCTGTGATCCCTTGCCCACCTGGGTGTCGGCCCACTACACTGAGTTGAAGGACAGGCGGTCCATGACCTGCATCCACACTGGGCGCTGCGTAAATGTCTGTCAAATGGCCAGCCCAGAGCATAGGGACATGGCAGCCCTGGTCACCCAGGCACGAATTGAGAGGCTCAAGGCTCCCCAAGTTGGCTGTGAGATGTGAGGGGTGCCCGCCTTTCTTGGGGTTCCTGCTTGTAAGGAGCAGCCTGGGATTTACTGTGCTGTCCAGTATAACCACCACACATATATTTAAATGTCTATTAGTAAAATTAAGTAAAATTAACTTTCAGTTCCTCAGTCACAGTAGTCACATTTCAGGTTCTCAGTAGCCCCATGGGGCTAGTGGCTACCGGATTGGACGGTGCAGCGGTAGAATATTCCCATCGTGGTAGAAAGATCTGTCGGCAGTGCCGTGCCTGGTCACTCTGTGGCCTGGGGGCCTGAAAGCCGGAGGGCTGGCCTTACCTTCCTGTTGGCAGCCCTAGTGGCTGCCCCTCTCCCTTGCCCCCCATGCACAGGGGACCTCCCTACCCAATCCCCTGGGGCTCTTAAAATGGGGCCACCCAGTGTCCTTCCCGAGACAGTGTCAGAGAGTAATTATGAAACCCACATCTGTCATTTACCGGGTGACTTTGAGTAAGTCACTCAGCTTCTCCGAGCCTCTGTTTCCTGATCAGTGCAGTAGAGCTCCCTGTCCCTGCCCCTGTGGGGCAGGGTTGCAGTGGGGAGTAAACGAGATGGGGCGGAAAGGCGCTTAGGTCGGTGTCTGGCCCATAGTAACTTCTCAGTAGCTGGCAGTGTTCATCACTGTCAGGTGGATTCATCCCCTCACTGCGTGGGCTTAGTTCCAAAACCAGCTGGGCATTTGGTTCCCCTTGTGTTCTTGGGCCCAAGAGACTGGGTTCTCTTGACCCAGCTCCACCCCTTTTGTCTGGGCCTCAGTTTCCTCATCTGTGTAGTACTCCTGCCTGTCCTCGCCCTGTGTTGCAGCTGGAGACTTTGCTGTGCCTTGTGGAGGGTGGGGCTGTTCAGGGGCTTATCCCTGCCTCCAGCATGGCCACTGTAACAGGAGAGCCTGAGAAGGCCAGGGGACAGAGGGGCACAAGTGTGCTTGTCACTTGTCCGTCCCAGAGAGGAGCTGCAGGGCTCTCCCTGCTGCTCCTATCGGGGAGGCCTCAGCGTGTGTCAGGTCTGGAGGAAGTGAGCGTGGCCAGCACCCACGCACCCACTTTCATTTCCCTCTTGGGGAATGAACGGTGAGAGTCTGCACCCTGGACTTCTCAAGACAGCAAGACTTCTCCCTTGAGGTCCACCCATAGTTTGTCATGGTCTGTGAGCCTCTGCGTTTCCAGGCAGAGGGTCTGTGAGTCGAGCCATGTTGAGGTGGCCCTTGGGGTCCAGCTGTCCTAGTGAGAGTGGGCTCTCAGAATAAGGACTGTGAGCCCAGCCTTGGCTTCCAAATACCCAAAGGACTCCAGGAGAAGCCCTCGTTGAGAGGAAATTCTGGGAGCTGGGGAATGATCCCAGGAGCCAGCACACCGCTCTCTGTCCAGCCCCAGGCCCTGACACCCATGGTGTCCTTGGTGCCAGGATGGGTACGGGAAAACAGAACGGCCTATGGGGGCAAGACCGCAAGACCGTCCTGGGGAACAGACCATGTGCAGGGAGAGGGCACAGGCAGCTGGGGGGCCAAGGGGAGGGGCTTGCTGGGGATCCTCGGCCATCGGACAAATGGAGGAGGTGAAGACTGGGCACTGAAGTGAAGTAGGGGTTTCCAGGTGGGGATGGGATGGCCCTCCTGTGGCTCCCCACTGTTAGGAGTGAGAGGCCCTCACCCCACAAAGGTCCCCTCCCAAGCTTGCTCCCAGCATCTGCCCCCCTCCTCCCCTCTCTTCTCCACAAGCCGAGACCTCACCCTCTCTACACCTCAGTGTCCTCATCTGCAGAATCAGAGACTAGTACTCATCTCCTAGGGCTGTGGGAGGATTAAAGGGCTGATTCCAGCCAGTGCCTTGAGCGCAGTGCTGGGATCACGTCAGCCCTGAGTAAACATGAGCCACCCTTACTGCTCTGCATGCATCTCCTCATGTTTGTGGGAGGCATGTTCCTCTGGGTCATTCGTCCTCCTGCTCCCCAGCTTGGGGGCCTCTTGATTGTCCTTTGCAGCCCAGCCTGTCCACACACTCTTCTAATCCCCACTGCATCTGTCAGGGCTCCCTTTTCTCCAGCATGAGCCCTGAGCTGGCGGAATGTGCAGAATGCCCATCTTCCCCAACAGCCTGAGGCGTCTTGGAGCAAAGTGTCCCTCTGCCTCCCGCCAGGACCCCAGGGCTCTTGACCAGAAGCTCAAGGCTCACTCAGTGTTTGCTGAGAAAAGGCTCGTTTCTTCCCTGCAGAGAGCGGGGACAGCTTGTATAACCCTCAGGTATGTCTTCATTTGATTTGCCAACAACAGGCTTAGAAAGTGACTGGGCAGTCCCTGGGTGCCCTGGAAGGAGGACAGAAACCATTGTCCCAGGGGGTCAGGGCAGCAGCACCCAAAACAGAGAAACACCCCACCCCTACCTTACTAGAACCACGGCAGCCTCCACCACTGGGTCTTTAGTGGCTTCTAGGAGGCCACTCTGGTGGTGGGTCTCCCAGGGGCAGCATCAGGACAGGGGAAGGAGTAAGGGCCGAGCACGTGGCTTCCACTGTGAGCTCAGGCTTTGGCTCCTTCTGCCTAGGCCAACTTTGGCCCTTGAAAAGGAGGCAGGTCCTCCACCCTCCCCCAACCCTGCTGTTCCTTTTGACTGCTGCTACCCAAGGGCACCCATGGACAGCAGGTGGGCCTCAGGAATCTGGCTCCTGTGGGTCCCTGCACCCACCCAGCCTAGAATTAAGCCTTTCCAGCATCAGGCTGATCAGGCACCCATAATCCTTTCAGAGCTTTACATGGTGTTGTACCTTCTCCAAGAAATACATTTAATGACCTGGATAAGAGCTTTGTCCTCAGGTGACAGCCTCAGGGATGGAGATTTCTGCCCTGGGGTTTCTTCCCAGGTGTGGGCTTTCCTGGTCATCCCCTCCTCTGTCCTCTGTGAGAGTGTGTCTTCCCCCATACCCTCTCCATGGTACCCCCCTGTGCTCTTACCTAAATAGAAACCAGCCCTGAAATGGCCTGACACAGGCTCACTTCCCTGGACACCTCCCTGGTCTTGGCACCTGCTCCATGAAGCCTAGCTCTCCCCCCACCCAAGTGATCTTGGGCCCGAGATGCCCCTCTGCCACTTAGCAGCATACTCAGTTACTGCTTCTGCAAAACGGGGATACCCTCACCCACAGGCCTGTGGGCATCGGCTGCCCACAGAGTGTGTGAATGTGTGCAGGCATCTGCTGGGGACCCTGGATGCACACGCCCCAGCCGGTGCCCTTACTAACAGATGCACTTGTGACCCTTACCAGGCACACTGCACTGTCACTGCAGCACTTAATGCAGCCCTCGGTATGTACGAAAATGTGGCATTTCTGCAAGTTCATGACTATGACTATAGCTCATTCAAGTTTGTATGGGGAGCATCCAGAGAGGCAACATATGCATGTAATATATTTTGGAATGAGTGAATAAACAAAAGAAGAGCTGGGTCTGGGCCGGGCACTATGGGGAAGGTGGAAAAAGACACGTTCCCTGCCCTCTGGGAGCTTAAAGTCCCAGAATTAAGCTGGCAGGGCTGGAAGGCACTGGGTTTGCAGGGCCAGGCATGCATCTGGGTGAGAAATAGGGCTGAGCCTGTTGCAGAGATTATGGAGTGTGTCTGTGACATGGGAGAGGCACTTGGGGAGCTGGGTGGTGTAAATGTATTGACACATTCCAAGCCCTTTGGGGCATACCGGTGCCCACACTGTCCCTCCCTGCCATGCTGGGCTGTCTTGGACTGTCTTAGGTATTCCTAGAGCGCTTCAGAGTCCAGAAGATCACTTCCCCAGATGTGGTAGCTTCTCCCCACCCAGCAAGGGGGAGGGAACTGAGGGTCAGGGAGTGTTGGGGACTGGTGGGTGGAGGTGCAACCTGAACTCTGGCCTTCTACCTTCTGAGTCTGAGGCTTCAGTGTCCACAGGGATCTGACGAGGTCCTGTCTCCACTTTCCTGACAATGCCCTGGGGAATTTGGGGTCCAGACACAGGAGTCTCACTTAGATCCAGGACTTTCTGAGGGGCTCCTGAGCAAAGGAAAGGATGACTGTGACCCCAAAAGATATCCATCTGCTCAGTGTCCATCATGCCTTGTGTGGATGCATGGGCCTACACACATGGCCCCCCACACACGCACAGACTGACACATGCACCCACATGCACACAGTCATGCATAGGGACCCCACCCTTGGGGTTTTCCTCTCTGTTCAGAAGACTTAATTGTAGCTTAAATTTTCATTTTCAGCCAGCTTTGTTTTTAATGTTGAGTAACTATCACTTGTTTGTATATACTTCAGAAACAAAGTCCCTGGGGGAGAAGGAGGCTGTTTTCTTAAGCTGAATCCTAGAAGTCCAATTAGGAGCGATTGTTCCACTTCTAAGGTTTTCCAGCCGCTTCCTAGCAGGCCCTGCTGAGCCCCTAATTAGGCAGCCAGGCGCACCCCTGTTCAGGGCCCAGCACAGCTCTGGGTGGCCTGTTTGAGGGCCAGTCTTGGGGAAGCTCAAGGCTAGAACCCCAAATAGACCTGAAGGGTACTGCGGATGGTTCTCTTTGTTCAGGGAGTGGACTGAGGTCATTGCCAGCCATGTCAAGGCCCTTGCTGCCTTTGGGGACATCAGTGCAGGCCACAGAAGCAGAGTCAGGGCACCCTGGGTTTAGGGCTACATGGCCCTTGCCCAGGCGAGATCTGGTGGGGAGCCTGCCGAGTGCTGCTCTTGATCTAACTGGGGATCCTCCCATGCTGGGGCCTGGCCTGCTGGTCTCTATTCACTGCTAAGCCAACTAAAGCTCACAAAAGGACTGCAGCAATTAGAGCCAGGGCCACCTCTCCAGCAGGTCTGGGTGACCAAGTCCTGCCTTGCAGTCAGCGTGACATTCCATGCCGTGGGTTCCACTTGGATGGGGGATGGCCTTCCTGGGGCGAGGCAAAACAGAAATTTGAAGGGCAATTTAGATAGGTGAGTGGGGGCGTTGAGTGGGGGTGCCAGGCAATGCAGGGAGAGCCAGCCAAGCGAGGAACCTCGGCCTTCTTGGCTTTCAAAACTAAACACCTGATAGGTTTCACCACAGTTGTGATTTTCAGCACATTGCCCGATGATCCCCATCCACTCTTGCTGGGGAAGAAGTGCATGTGGTTGAAAAAACACATGCCTTGCAGCTTCAAGGTCTTCCTGAGCCACCCACAACAGCTGGTGCCTACTCGCACCCCACGGGGCTGTGGCCCTCCAGCCTGGGCTGGCTCGGTCCTCTGGTGCCGAGGATGCCTGTGGTCACCCTGGGAGACGTTGCCCTCCACCCAGCCCAAGCCAATTCCCTGTAGCCTTGGGGAGATTCTGGTTTCTGCCTGCCAGGTGGGCAGGTCCCCTTGTTCCCTGCAGCAGCCACTCAGCTCACAGCCCTGCCCTGCTCCTGCCACCTGAGCCCGCAGGTGCCATCTGCCACCCTGTTTCCAGGCGGCAGGTAGGCAGCCTCGGGGCAGAGTCAAGGAGAAAGCAGGCAGATCCCAGATGGGGAAGGCATGGGCTCCAGCCCTGAGGGGTAGGCAGTACCTGGCCTGCCACCTGGCACCTGGGTTGCCCCCACCCTCCTTTGGAAGTGAGTGCGAGCAGGTCTGCTGAAGCATGGGTATAAGTAGGTAAGGGGGTCCCCCTAGCATGTCTCTGTCTTGGTTTCTCTGCAGATGTGAAGAGTGGAGTCTGTCTGGGCAACTCTGTGTATCTGCGTTCCTGACCATCTCTGCCTTGGGCCCCAGGCATTCCCTGGCATCCCTGCCCCTTCTCCTTTCTCTGTGCCTCTCCAAGTGTACCTTCCATGTCTCTCAGGGTCTCTGTGTTCCTGCCTGTCTCTGTCTCTGCATGCTGAACTCATGAGGGTGCCTTGGCCATCAGAGCCACCTCCCCTCCAACCCCCATAGAGTTGTTCTACTTAATTTCATTTTCCCGGGGCTCCAACTCACAGAAATAAACCCTCCCTCCCCACCCCTGCACTTTTTTGATTTAACAAGCCTGCCGGAAAACAATAGTGATTTCCGCATCGATCATAAACAGAAGTGATTACCATACAATTACAGCCTAAACCATCAGCCTGGATGCAATCACAGAGCCGCATTGTAAATCGGAAGACAATTGCCTGCAGAATTACCCCCAAATTGGTTTAAGTGGCAACAAAGGAGTGTTGGCATTTTGATATTTTGGAAAGGGATGGGGCAATTCGGATGTCCTGGTGGCAGAGGGTCCCCACTAGGAGCCCCCCAGGGCCCCTTCCTTGGCATTGAGGAGGCTCTTGCTGGAGAGAGCTGCCTGCCACCTTCCCCTACCCCATTATTTTCCCTTCATTTACTGCTCCCTTGGCACAGCTTGTCATAAACTCATTTATGACTCATGTCATAAACTCATGTGTGAGTGGCTAAGTGTACCTTTGAACTTGGACAGCAGAAAGGGGTGAATCTGGTGGAGGGAATTCTGGAGGACCTCCTCAGCTCCCCAGTGTCCCCCTTTCTCCACTCCCATCTCACCTTTGGCTCTTCCATGTCACCCCATCCCTCTGTGCTCCTGGCCTGGCATGCACCCCACAGTCGCCTTCCCCACCATCTCCCAGCCCTCGGTGGACTCTGGCCAGCACCTCCCACATCCCATCCGGGGCAGCCCACTCCCTTCTGCAGCTGCAGTGCGTGCCCCACATTCTTCCCAGCCACCCTGGCCAGCTGCAGGCCACAGTCCCAGCCAGGTGGGCTAGGGCGGCCCCTCCAGGGAGGGAGCCTGCTGGTGACCCCGCAGCGAGTGCCGAGAGGGGATCATAGGCGGGCTTCGGTTGACCTGGGTCTGCTCCTTTCCCGCCTATGGTTTCATGAGCAGTCCCCTGCCAGCAAGGCCCCTCTGAGTGTCTGAAGACTGCACTCTTAAGCTCCAGCTGTTTCCGCAGAGGCCATGTCTTGCTTTGGGAGGTGACTTCTCTCCAGGGTCAGGCTGCTCTGACATTACCAGAAAAGCCTGCCCACTCACTGACACAGTCAGATCCCCTGGCATCCATCCATCTCCAGGTCATACATGCTTTGGCATGCCCCATCTGGTCCTAACAGAAGCATTTCTGCATACTTATGATTTTACTCTAGTCTTTCATTAAAAAAAAAAAAAGGTGGGAAGACCAGAGGGGTGACATGGGTTGCTCCAGGTGACACAGCCCATCAGTGAAGAGTGGCATCTTCAGGCTCCTGTGTGAGTGCTTGTTTCTAGATACTGTCTCTGCAGCCTCCCCAGACCCGCACGAGGCAGACTGGGTTCTCACCTTGTCGCTGACCTGCCTTGAGACCTCAGACACCACCAATAATTTAAACAAGCCTGGGGGAGCGCATGCTCCGTCCTCGCCTGTGTATTCACTTGCTCCGTCCTCGCCTGTGTATTCACTTCAGCTCCGCTCATCCCACTGCAGCCCTGTAATAGGATAGGCGGGTCTCTAGTGAGGGGACTGAGGACCAGTGTGGGGACCAGGCTCCCCCAGAGCCCTCAGATTCCTGGCTGATATGCCCCGCTTCCACCAGCTTCTGAGCCTCTGCTGATGCGCCCTGGAAGGCCAGAGAAGGTGGATGACCCTGAGCTCTCTTGCACCTGGTGCCACTGAGGGCCTCAGCTGAGCTGTCTCGGTTGCTCTGCAAAAGCCTCAGGACTGGGCACCATCTAGAATTGGTGTATCTGGAACTAGAAACTCTGTTAGCTGCTCCAGCTCTGCCCTGCGTCTGGGAAGCATCGGTGTTCACCTGGGCTGAGTCGAGCCAGGCTGTGGGGTGACCCTGTGCCTGGCACCCACCTCAGTACTAGCATTGGGAGGTGACTGATCTGGCCTCAGGGACTATGGTGATGTTCAGGTGAGAGGCTGCTAGTCCTTGCCTGCCAGGCAGACCTGCCCTCCCCACGCCCCACGCTGGAGCCTTTGCTCTTGCTGTCCATCTCCTGGGGAACCAGGTGTCTAGTGCAAAGATGAGGTTCCAAGCCACAGAGACCTGGACTCAGATTCTATCCCTGCCACTTTATAGTTTGCGCCGTCTTTAACTCTGAGCTGCAGTTTGCTGTATTCTGAGACCACAAAAGTGATTGCTGTTGAGTCTAGGGCTCTTCAGATCACAGCCTCACAGTCCTTCGTCTCAGAACCCAGAGGGAAGGGACCTCGCCTTTGTTGAGCATTTGTTGTGTGCCAGGCTTTGTAGGGCCCAACGTGGGAGCCAGTATTCCCGTGTGCTAATTGGACCTTACATTTAATGAATTGAAGTTACATGGGCCAGGCACGGTGGCTCATGCCTGAAATCCCAACACTTTGGGAGGCCGAGACGGGAGGATCGCCTGAGCCCAAGAATTTGAGACCAGCCTGGGCAACATGGCGAGGACTTGTCTCTACTAAAAATCAAAAAAATTAGCCAGGGGTGGTGATGCACACCTGTAGGCCCAGCTACTCAGGAAGCTGAGATAGGAGGATAGCTTGAACCTAGGAGATGGAGGCTTCAGTGAACCACGATTGAACCACTGTACTCAGCCTGGGTGGATAGAGCCAAATCCTATCTTAAAAAAGAAAAAGGTTAAATGGAATTTAAACTTAACTCCGCTGGCCCAATATCAGGTGTGCAGTAGCCCATGTGACCCCTGCCTCCTGTTTTGGGCAGCACAAATCAACATTTCGTTACTGCAGAAATTCCGTTGGCCAGCGCTGTGCTGTTATCATCCCATTTCATAGGTGTGAAGTTGAGGATGGGGGGTGATTATCATGAGTAGGGTCTCAGCTGGATGAGGCAAAGTGGGACATAAACCTGTGCCCATCAGTGCAACATAGCTTTCAGCACCAATGTTCTAGGCTCTCCTTTACCACCCAGCCCAGATACCTCCCCTTTCATGAGCCTTCCATGAGCTTCTAAAGGACATGGACTGTTTTCTCTGCACCCTGGTGCTCAGCCCAAGGCCTGCCCCAGGGTGGGCACTTTGGGGTGAGTATCTAGAGTGGGTGATGGAGGGAATGACTGAGTGAACATGGTCTGCTGAAACTTTGGGGCAAACTCACTCCCCTCCTGGTAGAGCTAATGTAGGGAGGGCAGAGCCAGCTGCTGAGGAGTGATGGATGGCCCCTCTCCCAAGATAAATGTGGCAATCAAGGTAATCGGATTGTGTGTGATGGTCTAATTTGTAGGCGAGGGGAGGAAGCGCCAAGCCATGCCTCGCCCCAGCCGCCCGTATTAGTTTAATCAAATGCCCAGTATCTAAATGACTGGGCCCAAGTGATGGATGATGTGAGCTTTGTTAAATGCTGTTGGCCTGTCGAGCCAAACTTCCTAAGGCCCTGCCCGGCTCCTGGACTCTTTAATTTGTTTTTTCTTGCTTGGTTATCTCTGCATGGGGCAGAGAAGGGGGGCTGGGGCTCTTCTGTCTGTCTTAAAGCCTCTAGTCTTTCGTGGGAGGAAGAGAAGGGAGAGGAGGCCAGACCTGGGGGAGGAGTGGGAGTGAGTCACCTTCTGCCTCTTCTGAGAAGCCTTCCTGG
The DNA here is from genome assembly GCA_963574635.1 of Cheracebus regulus. NCBI lineage: Eukaryota > Metazoa > Chordata > Mammalia > Primates > Pitheciidae > Cheracebus > Cheracebus regulus. Next base: position 68,057 of record CAUYQU010062136.1, on the reverse strand, counting down.
GTCACTGCACAGTCTTGTGGAGCCCAACTCCCCAGAACCCTTCAACCGGGCTTAACAGGGCACCATGTGGCTTCTGGTCCATGCAGACGCACCCTGACCTTGTGCTTGTTCACTCCATTAATGGAGGATATTCCATAGGAACATTTATCAGGTTTCCCTAATGGTTAGTGCTTGTTTGTATTTATTGAGAATTTTCCCCAACCCCCAGATCATGAAGATAATCTCTATTACCTTTTATTTTTGAGATGGTGTCTTGCTTAATCGCCTAGGGTGGAATGCAGTGGTATGATCTCAGCTCACTGCAGCTTCCGCCTCCCAGGTTCAAGTGATTCTCCTGCCTCATCCTCCTGAGTATCTGGGATTACAGGCACACACCATGCCTGGCTAATTTTGTATTTTTAGTAGAGACAGGGTTTCACCATATTGGCCAGGCTGGTCTCGAACTCCTGACCTCAAGTGATCTGCCTGCCTCAGCCTCCAAAAGTTCTGGGATTACTGGGGTTACAGGTGTGAGCCACCGCGCCCAGCCTCTCCTCTGTTACCTTCTAGACAGTACGTCGATTTTCTCCCCTTCGCTCCATACCTCCCACCTGCCTTTTTCTGGTCTGTGGTGTAAGGTAAGGGTCAAGTTTCCGGTCTGGTCATTCTGAGCCCTGAATATCTGCTGTGTGCCCCAGACAAAGCTGGGTCCTAGGAAGAGACGAGATGAAAGAGGCAGAGGCGTGACAGTGAGTCTGAGTTTGAAACAGCATGCTTACTCTGCCAGGCTTTGTGTACCTACAGTGCCCTGCCGTCTGCCAGTGTTCATTGTCGCCCAGCATTCATTGTGCCAGGCATTGTTCTAGGCGTGGAGGATGTGCGGGCGAATGCAGCTCATGGGAACCCCAGCCCTGGTAGAGCTTTTGTTCCAGCGTGGAGGGAGGGGAATCAGGACTTTCAAAGCAGGTGGCGATAGGTGCTCTGGAGAACCTTGAGGCGGGGGTGGAAAATAGAGGGAGTCTGTGGTGGGGAGGTATTACAATTCATAAACGGGAAGGTCAGGGAAACCCTGGCTGAGTGAGGATGAGGGGGTGAGAGAGTGAAGCACGTGGCTGTTCAGGACGAGAACCTTCCAGGCAGAGGCGGCACAGTCCCTGGTAGTTGCCAAGGATAGAATAACCCTGGAAGGAAAAACCCAAAGCCACCAGCAGTCGTTCCCCTTTGGAAGGAACGGCGACAGGGAGGCAGCAAGGAGACTGGGTTTTTCAAGGCACGCCTTTTATTCGACTTCTGTATATTTCTAATCACGTGCCCATATTACCTCTTCAAAATAGCATCTCAAAGTTAAGAAATGGAACAGTGAGGTGGAATCGTCGGATGTAATGGGAAAGCTGGGTTTGGAGGCTGGGGAAACGTTAGCTTTATAAGGAGAATGGATTTGTGTAGTACTTATGCAAATGAAAAGTAATTGTATTAATTAAAACTAAACAGGTCCCACTCCACTGTTCTCGCTGGTTGTCCTTGGGCAGATTTCTTAACCTCTCTGAACACTAGTTTCCTCCTATCAGATCAGGGTTGTGGTCCCCACAGGATTATCAGGAAAATGAACAGAGAGTGGGGACGTGTCTCGTTTCTGCTTAGCCTGCAGTTGACCTTCCTGAGGACACGTCCCTGCATGACCTGGCTCTCTTCAGGGCAGAGAGAGACTATATTCCTGTCATCAGATTCTCCAGGGACTCAAGACCCCAGGAAGGCCCAGACTCTGCACTCCAGCTCCCCCAGGGGTAGTTGGGTGTGCTCCAGACCCCCAGGCTGAGTGCCATGCAAGACCCTGTGGCCCTCCTGGGTGGTCGGAGGCCCCTCCAGCTCACACTTGCCCAACTGGTACCCACTCGGCTCAGGCCAGCTGGTCACCCAGCCCCTATGTCCCTCCCCGCCCAGTGTTTCCTTCCCTCTCCTCACGTGCTGTGTTAATTTTTCATGGCCTCCATCAGAGGCAGAAGGCAGAGAGCTGTTTTCTGCAGGGAGAGAGCAGGCGCTGGAGGGGGAGGAGGGAGAGAGCTGCGTGCTGATTAAACACTGCAGAGGCCTAAACAAATGATGGCTCCCTCCCCCAGCTGCTCTGGAAGAGAAACAGGGAGCCAGGCCTGAACTGCAGATGGCCCAGTCTGCTGTCTGTCCCCAACCTACCTGGGGCTGCTTCCGAGAGCCGGCAGTGAGGCGGAGCCTACAGGACCTAATTCAGTTCTTACAGCCACTCTGTGAAGCAGGCTGCAAGGCAGAGGGCTGGGGGACACCAGCAAGTGGTGTTGCTGAGAGCTGCTGGGCGCGGGGGACAACAGTGTCCTCTCAGAGTAGAGGCTTTAATTAGACCACACATGCATGCAAAGTGCCCAGAATAGTGCCTGGTCTGAATCAAGTTCTCCATCCATAGCCACTGTCAAGGTTACCTTGTTAAACCTTTAGGGCACCGAGGTGAGCTAGGTTTGCATGCAGGCAAAGAAACGGAGGTGCACACAACCTGCCAGGATCACACAGTTTATAACTAGTGGATAAAGCCAGGGCTCTATGTGTCTGACTCCTTTCCAAGTGTTCTTTCTCCTATCTCATAGGCCAAGGAGAGAGAGTTCAGGGTCAAATCTCCAGAGCTTTAAATGCAAAGGTCAGGGGAGGTCCACAGCAGCATTAGAATGTTTGCCAAGCACATGCTTCTGCTGGCCCTAAGAACTTGCTTATGTCCTGAACCCAGAAGGGGAGAGAGAATGGTTCCCCCCGTCTTGTTCATGGACTGACCGAGCACCTGCATCTTGCAGGCACTGAACTCATCCCCCGGTCTCAAGCAGCAGTTCTCAAAGTGGAGTCCTCAGGTCAGCAGCATTAGCAGCACCTGACAACTGGCTAGAAATGCATTCATTGGCCTCACCCCAAACCCACTGAATCAGAAACCCCACTAGGGGTGGGGCCCAACATGCTTGTCTTTTAACAAGCCTTTCAGATGATTCTAATGCATGGGCAAAATTGAGAACCCCTGGCCTGGAGACCCAGGCTGCAGTGAATCATTCAGCCCTGCTCTGGGACGGCACCATCCAGACATCACCCCAGGTGTATTACACTGAGTAACAGGTGCAGCCAGGAAGCACCAGATGGAAATGGCATTCTTATAAACCATTCTGATTTTCATTGCAACAAGGCAACTGGATATTTAAAGAAATCTCACAGAGAACCATTTCATCAGGTAAAGAATCTTCCACGAAAAGAGAAATTCCCTCTCATTTCCTCCCTCCCCTCAGTGTTCTATAAATTCAGTCCCTATCTCAGGTTGTCTTGAACGGCATGTGCTTGTACATGACTAAAACCAGTAGCTGGCATGCTAAAAGAGTGACATGTATTCCCCAGAATGTACAGGGACCCCTGCAGCTCGGAAGGAGGGCCCAGAGTGATGAACGGAGCCCAGTCTGGTGTTTGGCCAGCCAGTGGACATCCACTGGGCAATCTGCTGGGCACTTGGACAGGATCAATAACAGCCAGGCATGGGTAATTTCCAGGGCTGTCAAGCCTCCATACTCTGGGTTTCTCAGAAAAGAAATGGAATGCCCGATTTGGAAGTCAAGGCATAGAAACATGGAATATGCCAGCCATCAGCTGATCCTGCTGGATGAATAGGTAAGAGGGAAAACCCTACCACAGGTTTTGGATAGAGAACCCACCTGAAGGTTGTCAACTCCCATAGCATGGGGTCAGGAGGGAGCACCTAAGTACCACTGCATGTGCCTGCGCAGTGGCAGAGACAGGAGCTTACAACACCTGTTTCCAGAGTGGGCACAGCTGGTGTGGAGCCCGGCCTTGTGGCTCCGGTCTTTACTGGGTTTCGACCTTAGGAGCACTAGCTCAGAGTTGGAGGAAGGAATCACCTTCTGCAGGAATCACCTTCGGCGTTTCTTGCATCAGGAACCTGAGAGTCTTGGCAGTTAACCAAATCAGTAAGGTGCAGGGTAAGCAGGGAAGGGTGGGTGGAGTGAGGGGTGAGATGGTGGGGTCTGGTCAGCAGGATCACCCAGCAAAGCGCAGCCCACCCCAATCCCTCTCCTGCCCCTTGTTACCATGGCATACATCCCCTTACTCACGCGTCAGGTCTGGGAAGCTTTGCGGGTGTTTTCTTTAAAAGAAACAGTGATACCTTAGGATCACCACGTCCCCACGGCTGTCTCAGCACTGGGCCGCCAGGACAGAGTCCATACTCTGGTTTCATGAGCCCAGGCTGGGTGGAATCAAACCACTTGAAGAGTCCTGGGGGTTGTCACTGGTAAGAAAAACCAAGGGCTTGGAATTGGACACTAAGGACCCAGGTCAAATCAAGGGAGTACACAACAAGATCTCTCAGTGCTCAGACTCATGGGCTCTTGCCATCCATGAAGGCCAGACAGCCATGATGTGTAGACCCCAGGGTTTTTTTGACCCTAGGAAGGGCCCAGCCTCACTCCAACACTCCTCCTTATGCTGGGTGGGAGGGGACACAGCTAAAGTGCCTCTACCCAGCTGAGAAGGGTAAGGAGGGGAATCTCCTCAGAAAAGTAAATTATGCAGGGAAGAAATTGATTCCCACAGCCCCTCCTTACCCTTCCAGTTCCCTGAGAGCCAGCACCGGGCAGTGGTGTTTAGCCCCGAGGAAAAACTACATGCAGAATGGAAAGCACACACTTGGAGAGGCTCCTGCTGGAAGACAGCCGGAGTGCAGGCTCCTGCTTCCAGGGCAGATGCACTGGGAGTGTTGGCCCAGGCCAGCCTGGCGACTGCCTCCTCACCTCCCTGCATGGGCTGACCTTTGCCGGCTCGCCTCTGTCCTGCCCAGCAGTCCTTCGGGGCAAAATGGAGGTCAAGAGTCTCTTGGCAGTCAAGCTGAGCATGGACACCAGCACATTCTTGGATACCTCTTGGCCTCAATCTATTGCTGGGGAAAGGAGGACTGAGGTTCGTTGCTGGGTTCCTGAATGTGGGGACTGTAGCCACCCACCCCTCATCGGGGCGCCTCTCCCCTCCCCAGCATGCTTGCTTTGCTATTAGTGCTGCCTAATTTCCCACTGAGGTGGTCTAGAGCCCCTCCATGCTTAGCCTGCTGCCAGCAAATTTTTATCCCTAGGGTAAGATGACGGAGGCCAGCCTTGGCCCTGGCCTGCCACACACTCAGTAGTGCACTGAGGCAGAGTATCTAGTTTCTCCAAGATAGGGGCTGTGATCTGTGACCTCCTGGGGGGCTTGTGAGGGTCTGAGAAACGAGGAAGTGTGAGCGAGCCAGCTCCTCGCAAGGGCACAGTACATGGTGATAGCTCCTGTGAGCAGTTCTCAGCTGAAAGTGCACAGTAGGACTAGGGGCACTTTGCAGAAGTGTTTATTGGGGTACCTCCGAAAGGAAAGGGGCATTCCCTTTCTGTGGACAACACCCTCTTGAGCTTGTTTTGGGGTGTCTTTGATGGCATCTGAGTTAGAGATGACAGTGTGAGGAGGTAGGGAATTTCTGGGCTGGGGTATTAGTCGGGCTTCTGTTCTGGGTCCCTGCTTCCTGCCCAGCCTCCACTGGGTGGGGCATGGCCAAACCGGTTTGGGAAACAGCCCTGACAAAACTAGCCCTGGCAGCTCCAAGGTTCCCTGGAGTTCAGTTCCCAGGGTGAGTTCACACGCCTTGAGGCTCCCAGTTCCCAGCTCCTGCCAACCCAGGCAGCCCTTGGGAAGAGGGGGCGGGCGTGTGTGAGGAGTGCTCCTAGAGGGAGGGACAGGCTGGAGCCCTCTCTCAGGCCAGACTGGACTCCAGGACCTGAGACGGCAGAACCTGCCCAGCACAGGGAAGCAGGTAGGGCTGGGTGCGGCGGGCTGTGCTGGGGGCCTGCCTGCACATCCCGAGCCAGCTGCACCACCGAACTAGCCAATCCCCGCTGTGCACAGGGCCTGAGCGTGTGTGGGGACCGGGGGTGGGGGTGGCAGACGTGGATAGGGTTACCAGCAGCCCAAGCACCAGCAGACAACTCCATTTTTTGCCTTTCTTACCCACAAGTGATAGTGATGGAGGCTTAGGGAGCAGAACGTGGGAGTGATCTAGGAAAACCAGGAGCAGCTGAAACTCAGTTCAGCTTAGTGCTGAGGCAGCAATACTATCAGCCTGCAGAAGAATGAGATTTTTCCCCCAAGGAAAACCTGTCTGATTTAGGTTCCAGGGACCAGCTCTCAGGGCCACCAGACTCCACCTCACAACACACCCCGGAACTGATGTTTTCTATAACCAAGGAGAAGGCCTAGCCCCTCAGCAGCCCCAGCAGCTGAGATCGCAGGCTGTTCCCCACCCATTCGCTCTCCTGGGACGCCATCACCCTCAGTCCTGCATCCATCACCTGTCTGAGCTCAGCGAATCCACTTTCCCCTCTGGGCTTCAGTCCTGATCAACGGAGCAGCTCGGCAGGGTGAGCTCTCTGGAGCCCCTAACATCTGTAAGCCCTGCCAGCGGGATGGAGAGGCAGACACACAGCTCATCCCACAGCACCTCAGAATGGAGAAGAGGTGGTGCCCTGGCATGGTCGAGACTGGCCTGGGCTATGAGAAACATGACCCTGCTTGAAGGCCAGGGCTGATTTAGGGGACCACAGACTTCAGAGAGCAGTGCCCATCCCCTGTCTTTTACATGTGGCCTAGAGAGGGGAGGAAGTTGCCCACAGTCACACAGGAGGTTCAAGAAGCTGGGGTTGGCACTAAGTTTTAGGAGTGGGAGGCAGGCGGGAGGCGCACAGCTGTCTCTTGGGGACATGCCTGCTCTCAGACGTGATGTCACAGAATTATGGGCATGAAAGGGTGGCCTTCCTGTACCAGCAGTGGGCGGGGCCTTTGTCCTGTGGAGTGACAGAATCACCTCTTCTTGGGCCTCGATTTCCCCTTTGTAAAATACAGGTAGTATCATCATTGGCAGGGTCCTAGTTGGGTCTTGGGAGGTTTGAATGAAGCAGGAAGAACCACACAGCTGGGAGAATGAAGAGGTTGTCTATGTGTTCCCATGGCCCGTTAGCTCCTCATCACCCACAGCAGGGTGAGCCTGGCCAGAAGGGATGTCCCATCTTACAGAAGCACACACACGGCACCGAGGCTGAACTGATAGTGTGGTGGCCTCGCTAGAGCCAACCCTGGTCTCCTGGGGCCCAGCAGTCACTGCCCCCGGCCCAAGGACTGCGAGTCTCTGTGGTCATGTGCTTCCTGTGCTGTTTCCTCCTGGGAGGAGATGACCCAAGAGAGCTGGCAGGGAGGGGGCCCCTTTTCCTATTTCTGGGGCACCCAAGCAGTGTTGGACCTATAGGCAGGAAGTCTGGCCCCAGAGCCCCAGCCTCCAGCCACGCAGAGTCACAGTTCCATGCCCAGTTCTGTTCTCAGGGCTCATGAGCCAGACCGCTCGTTCCTGCTTTGAGCAAAGCAGCAATCCCAGCTCCTGCCTGCCTCCCACCTCCTCCTCGACACAGTGGGATGAGGCTGAGGAGGGGCTGGGGCTCTGCCCACTGCCCAGACCTCCCACTATGAAGAGGACAGCTGCAAAGTCCCTCCAGCCCCCTGCATGCACATACTCCAGAGGAGGAAGGGATCTGGCTAGACCAGCCTCCTGGCACTGCTGGGCCTGAGAGCGGAGTCAGAAGCAAATGGCTGTCGGGGTGGCTTTGTGAGGGCCTGGGGTGTCTAGATGTGGACACAGTTTGGTGCTAGGGGAGCACCCAGCTGTAGGGGAGGGGATACTGTCTGCACCAGGGAGCACCCAGTATGAATGGGTTGTGTGAGGCTGGGCATTCCTGAGCATCTGCATGATCTTCTTGGAGATGGGTGAAAGAAATTGTATTTGAGCAATTTTATACAGTACTTACGTGGGGAGATGGGGCAGCCTCTCCATCCCAAGGGAACACGTACACTACAACAATGCTAATGGTTTATTCCCATGTAATGCTGTCTACATGCCTGGCATTGTATCAACATTCTATGTATACTAACATTTAATCCTCGTGGTAATTTAGGTGGTAGGTGCTACTTCTCCCCATTTTACAGAATGGAAGACGAAAGCACAGAGAGCTAAAGTAACTTACCCAAGACCACACAGCTGCTATGCGGCTGAGCTCGGAGCCTGGCTCCAGAGCTTGTGTTCTTGGTCACTCTGCCTCCTGGAGACAGGAAGCTGCTTTCGGTTTCTAGGTGGATCTCTGGTGTGAGATTGGCCCTCTCTCCTATGTGGTGACAAAGCGTGGGTCCTTCCTTCACCTCGTGGTTCCTCACGCCAGGCCAGTGAGCTGGAGAGGTTCCTGTTAGTGTCTATCCATTTTAAAGATGAGATAAGGAGTCCAGGCCTGTGTTGACTCAAACCCCTGTATCTGCTGCACTTTCCTGCCCCTCCTGAGCCCTCACCACGCCTTCTTTTCTGTGCCTGGCAACAGAACCCAGGGTCCCAGGGATATTCAGGAGACTCCACTGCCTTGAAGTCCCATGCTTCCCGGGTCCGGGTCCCAGGACCCTGTGTTTGGGAGCTGAAAGAGGAGGATCAGAGAGGGTAGGGGGATATGGCCTGGGCCCAGGAGCAGGAGGAGCAGCACCCTCTCCATGGAGGCCCGGGTGAGATGCTGGCACCATCTCACTAACATGAACAGCAGCACCGGCCCCTGAGCAGAGGGCGAGCAAGGCGGTGGCTGGCCCCCACGCTGTATGTACTGTTGCTACTGTAAACGGCTTACCTTCTGTTCCCCATGACTGGGGTGGCTGTGCATGTCATGAAACAGGTATCATGTAACTCAGTTGTAGGTTTTATTTGAGGACAGCATCAGTCTCTGGACACATGCCTGATAGGATTCCTTTCAGAGCCCTGTTTCTGAAGCTGGTCTCCTGCCCCCCAGGAATGGGGAGTTGCTGGTGGGTTTAAAGGCCGCCGGGCACCAGGTCACAGATACTGCTCCGATTGTCCGGGTCTCAGTGTCTGTCCTTCCCTCCCAGTCGTCTCGGCTCATTGGGTTATTTCTAGCTGTGGTTCATGTCAGTCTGTTAGTCATGTGTTGGCTGTATAGCATGTGCTAAACGTCGTGCTGGGTGCCAGGATTGTAGAAGTAAAGCCCCCAAATCCCTTCGTGGCCCCCCAGGGGCTCATGCTGTCGCTACAGAGCACCACAGCATCCGGGTAGCTTGGCCCAAGGCTCCTGTTGGCATCCATCAAGTGTCCACCATCTACCCAGCCCTGTGCAGCCTCTGGGGACACAGTTTAAAAAGAGGTGATCAGAATCCATGGGTGGAAAAAGTCCTCTGACTGCCGTGCAGAGGGCAGGTTGGCGGGAGGCAGGTTTGGAGACCGAGGTGAATGATGGGCTGCTGTTGTCATAATTCAGGGGAGCACCTGCAGGGCTGCAGAAGGTGAGTGGACTGAAGCAGGCAAGGAGCAAAGGGAACAGACTGCAAAGATCATCATGATGTGATGACCAGCGGTGGGACAGGGAGGGGCCTGTCTTCCTGAGGCAGCTTGAGGTCCTCCCTGGGATTCCAGTGGATGTAGGAGCAGGAACTTGGGACATGTCAGAAAGGAAAGAGGAGGTGGGCTGAAGGAGCCCAGTGTGGGGGCCTGGCTCTCTGGCCTCTGACTCGCCAGGCAAGTCCCTGCAGCTCCCGTACCCAGCCTTCCCCACTGGAGAGTGGCACCATTCTCACTGCTGCTGCCACCTCAGAGGGTCTTGTGTGGCTTTTTGTAAGCTCATGGGATGGAAGCATCTGAAAATGTGCCATTCATACTTTTATTGGAATAATGAACCCCTCTTGCCACCTGCCAGGGTTTGGTTTGAGGATGAGAGGGCCCTGTTTCATGACGCTGCCTCCTCTGCTTTGCAGCCTCTTCCTGGGCCGCTCTGTGTGCTGCCCCATTCCTGGGGGTCTCGTGAGTCTCAGAAGCACCTCTCCCAAGCCCCACTACCCCCACACACACTTCCTCTATTCTCCAGCAGGCTTTTAGCTGCTCAGATGCTCTTTGATACTTAGGCCTTTGTTTCATTTTGCGTGTGGCTTCCCCGGGCTGCCGTGCGTTCGATGACTCTCCTGCCCAGCTGTGCATCCAGGCCTCTGCTCCCTCCTCCAGACGGCCTTTCATCCCTCCCAGCTTCCCCCTGCGCCTCACTGCTGCTCTCATCCCTTCCTGACTGCCAACTCTTACCGGGAGCAAGCATCCCAGCCCTCTTGCTGTCCACACCTCCCCCTGCCTGGCTCCACCAGGAGCGCCTTTTTCCCTGTGGCTACCATGGCTGCCCTCTGCTTTCTTGCTCCTTTGCAAGCCAAGTGCAGCCTGAAGGGGAGGCAGCCTTTCCTGCATGCCCAGGTGAGCGTGCCCCTTGATGCTCTGACACCTGACCCAATCGATGCGAACAGAGCCTAGTCACTTGGCCTGTCTGGAGAGTGCAGCCCCACCCTCCTCACCTGGCACCCAGGCGATTCCTGAACTAGGGCTGCACTCCTCCTGCCTCCTCATTTGATCAGCCAGTCCTGGGCCTCTGCGCTGCTGGGAGCTACAGGTACAGGGGCAAATACAGGGCCTGTCATTGCCCCTGGCGAGGGCACGCCTGAGCAAGCCAGGACGAGCTGCCCCCGGCTCTCCATTCAGGCCTGCCTTACCCGACGTCTGGTTTTATTTTTTTCCCTCTAAAGGACAGACAGTATAGGGTCTGCTGGCTGCAGGGGAGTTGTAAAGGTCTTGGGGAAGCAGATGTTGGGGAAGTTGGCTCCTCCTCAGTGCCCTCCTCATCCTCAGAGCCAGTGCTTGTGCACTCTCATTTCTGTTTCAGATGAGTGACCACAGGGTCACTGGCTGGCGCTGGTGCTGCCTTCACCATAGCATCCTTGGTCGCAGCTGGGGCAGGGCCTTTAGACATACCCACCGGGTCCCGTTTATGGAAGATGCTACTCCTGGTCATACACACCATTATTTTATATACCACTAAAAAGCAAGGACATGCCGCCAGTCACAGTGTGGCACAGCACCACTGTAGGACGTGTGCTTCTTTTCTGTGATCTTGGTTAAGTCACGGCTGGTGTGGAGTGGGAACCCTGGTGTCCCCGTGGCTTCCTGGAGAAGCTACAGTGACTAGCACAGGCAACAGGAGCATGAGGTCAACTGTCCCTTCTGTTGAGGTCAGCTGTGCCATCTGCTGGCCCCTCAGGGCTGCTGCTTCCCTGTGAATGTGGCCGTGACTGTCTAGATCTTAGCTACTAAAAGCCAAGGTCCTAGAGGGGGTCAAGGGGGATGCCGGGCCTGTGTCTCGGGCTGTTCTGGATCCTGGGGAACTGTCTCTGCTACCTCCACAAAAGATGGCTGCTATTGAGGGCTGCTGTGGGAGTCCCATGGGGTGCCCTAGGAAAAGAATAAGGAATGCCTTCCCTCCAGGGCCACCAGCGCCTTACCACCAGCTGAGGCAGAGGCACAGCTGCCTCCAAATGGGGAATTGATTTTTGCTTCCTGTATCTCAGAGTAGGACTCGATGTCCTCATTCTACCCCTAGGTGGCTCGGAAGGAGGCAGGGGAACGTGTGTGCTGAATGAGCACACAGGCCTGCTCACCTGCTCAGGGCCCCCACCATCTCCATGAACTTCTGGAGCTTCATGCCTGCCCAGGCCCTTGTCTCACCCTCTGCTCCGTGATCAGAAGCAGAGATGCAAAGTCCCAGGACCATCCTGTTGGTCACTTCTCTGCTGACTGAGGCAGTAATGCCCATCGTGGTGTAACGAGCACTTGCAGAGCTTTGACCCTGTGCCTGGCTCCCCTGTGCTTCATGGAGGTAATGCAGTCTCACCTGTATGGCTGCCCTAGGAGATGAGGAAACTGAGATGCAGGAAGATCAAGTCACTTGCTCAAGGTGTCACACAGTAACAGGGACAACTGAAGGTCTTGTGGGTTGGTTTCAGGCTGTGCCTCAGCAGCCCTCCCGGTGTTAGGGATGCAGAGGTGAGTATGGGGTTGCAAGGATTGGTGAGGGTCATTGGCCCTCTGCTCACCCTGCACACTTTCCGGCTTCTACTTGGATACCACTGGGATTGGTTGGCAACACTAATTTACACTCCATATCCACACTGTGAAGTAGGCAGTTCCTGTTAATCCCATTGTATAGATGGGAAACTGGAAGAAGCACCCTTAGAGATGAGCTTTGAAGAAGTGCAAGCTCTATAAGGAAAGAGGCATGAAATTGTGAGGTCTTTTGGAGCTGGCACATAGAGAAGTGGGCCTGGAGCCTGCTGGGCAGAGGGGGCTTCTGAAGAAGAGATCACCTCTTCTCTGGAAGACTCTTGCCTGCTACAAGCAGAGTGTATGCGGCGCTGACAGGTACTTCATGCTAACTACACACCAGACGCTTTTAAACACTTTGTAGGTGTTAATGTCATCCAGTAGCATGATAAGGCCAGGCTCAGTGGCTCACGCTTGTAATCTCAGTACTTTAGGAGGCCGAAGTGAGCAGATCGCTTGAGGCCAAGAGTTTGAAACCAGCCTGGCCAACATGGCAAAACTGTCTCTACCAAAATATACACACGCACAAAAATTAGCGGGGCATGGTGGCACACAACTGTAGTTCCCAGCTACTCTGGATGCTGAGGCAGAAGAATTGCTCGAACGCAGGAGCCAGAGCTTGCAGTGAGCCAAGATCGAGCTACTCCACTCCAGCCTGGGCAACAGAGCAAGACTGTCTCAAAAAATAAAAATAAAAGCGCAATAACCCTAAGGAGTAAGGATTAACATTTGGCAGATAAAGAAACTGAAGCCCAGAGAGGTTGTGTCATTTGCCCAAGGTCACATAGCTGTGAAGGGAACAACGTTTCGAATCTAGACTTTCAGAGTCCATTACCCTGAACCACAGGGTGGCAGCTGCCTGCTGAGGTCAGGAGAGATGGGTGCCGAGGCGTCCCCCAGCCTGCGGAGCTTTGCATGTCATCTTAAGTGGCTTGGACTCGGTGGTGGGGGGCATGTGAGGGTTCAGCAGGGACAAAGGCCTCACCTGCTTCACCACAGGACCGCCAGCACACAGTAGGTGCTTAGCAGCCATTTGTTGAATGAAGGTTGGGTGAGTGATAGAACACCTTGATAACGAAGGTGAGAATGGATCGAGGTGAGAGAGTCTGGTCACAAGGATGCAGTTTAGAGAGATCGGGGAGCCCAGTGGGTTCACTTTAGACGGATTGGGTGGTGCATGCTTGCACGTTTTACGCTGAGACACTTGAGTGCTTGGAAATCTGGATTAAGGCTCAGCATTGGCAGTTGGGGTCTGGGATGATTCCCTGCTGCTGTCCCAGCCCCAGCTGTGATCACCACGAGGTGAGCTAGGAGGCGCCATGGTCCTCGGCACGGCCCCTGAACAGGCTGGAGAGGATGACGGGATGGGGCTTGGTGAGGAGCCTGAGAGCCCAGTTTCTGGGGTACCTGCATCCAGCTCAGCGCCTGCTTGTTAAGAACCTGCTGCCTTGAGTGATGGCGGGGAGGGGATTTGTTTAGGGGTCAGAAGTGGTGCATTTCCAGCCGGTTGCGCCTCTGTTTCTCCTCCCTCAAGGAAGGCAGTTTACCATCAGAGATCTGCTGGAGGAAAGGGACAGTGGGTACTGCCATAACCACACCGTCAGCTCCAGGAGGGGGTGGTCCCATGGGCCTCCTGTGGCCAGCTCCACAGGCCCCCTCCTGACCCTGACCCCCTTTCTGTGGCTGAATTTCTGCTCCCAGTAACCCCTCCCATTTCTTTGTTTCTTTTCTTTTTTCTTTCTTTTTTTGGGGGGAAATGGAGTCTCGCTCTGTTGCCCAGGCTGGAGGGCAGTGTCACAATCTCAGATCACTGCAGCCTCCACCTCCCAAGTTCAAGCAATTCTTGTGCCTCAGCCTCCTGAGTAGCTGAGATTACAGGTGCCGGCTAGCACGCCTGGCTAATTTTTGTATTTTTAGTAGACACAGCGTTTCACTATGTTAGCCAGGTTAGTCTCGGACTCCTGACCTCAAGTGATCTGCCCGCCTCAGCCTCCCAATGTGCTGCGATTACAGCTGTGAGCCATCACTCCCAGCCCCTGCTTCTTGGTTTCTGACAAGCAGAAGGCCTCCCCATGTTGACACCCCAGATTGGAAGGGGCCCAGAAAGTTTGCACAGTGGAGCTAACAATTCCTCTCCACACCCCTTGGCAGGCTTTGGAGTATCTCACTGCCAACTGCTTAGCCCCTTGGAGGGTGGCCGTGGGTCTAATGGCATTCATCGACAGCTGTGCAAGTGAGGTGTACATGGAGCTCCAGCCGTGGGAGCACCAGGCAGAAGGCCAATCGTCGCCCGTCTGCGGGAGAGAGGCAGTCACATGTACTGGCCAAGGCTGTCCTGGGCCCAAGCGTGCTGCACTTTATAAACGGGGAAAAGGACATTGGGTTCTAGCTGCTGTTTTAATTTGAAAATTGCAGCCCTCTGTATGAAAAGGGGCCTTTGGGGCCAGCCCTCTCACCACCGGTAAGTGGGGCCCACAGGACAAAGGGGCAGGCTGGCCATGTCGGTTGCCCAGGCAGAAGGCACTCCTGACCTTCCCTGCAGCAGAGCGGGGCTCAGGTCAGGACTGAAACTGCCCTCCCATTGCCTGGTATGCTCTGCGCACACCACACCGGGTCCTCCCGTCTCTCCCACTCACCCGGGGACTATTTTTGCTCTCCTAGCAAGTGCACAGACCAAAGGCACGCAGGTCAGAGAGGCAGGCAGGCCAGACCCGCCTAATCAGAGCAGACAGGGTTCCCGGTATAGAATGTGTGAGTGATGGCCAAGATGCAGGCGCACCCAGACACCAGCCCCGCTGGTGTCACTCTCTGTCCTTGCGTGATCCCCTGCCTGCCTCCGTCTGTTCGTGCCGGCCCTCCTGGTTCTCTGACAGGGCCCAGACTCCCTTTTTGGCTGCGAATTCCCGTGTGTTGCCACGTTTTCCTCAGAACAACCTGTGTTGGTTTGCACTATGAGGAGAACACACACAAGATCCACCGTCCTGCATGGGGCTGCCAGCGTGGCCTCTGTGCTCACCAGCCTCAGGGGTGAGGAGTGGTGCCTCCCCGTCCTTTCACCACCTCTTGGTTGTAGGAGCGTGGCCTTTGTGGCTGTCTGATATCATGCCTGTTTGTGACATGCCAGACTGTACAGCCAGGCCCTGCCGCGCAGCCAGCCTGCCTTTATTCCCTTTATGGAAACCACTCCACTAGGGGCAGGAGGACAAGGGCTGTCCTTGGCCGAGCAGGAAGTGGCCCGTGACATTGGAGGAAAGCCCCGATTCCCCCGTGGTGCCTATGCCCCCTGCATGGTGGGCCGGCCCCCAGGAGGAGCGAGGGTTGGGAGGGGTGGGGCGGGCAGCAGGCGGCACCATCTGCGGCCGTCCTTTGTGCTGGCAGTGGAGCGATCCCTCCATCGCTGTGATTCAGCGGGCCTCGTGCTTGGTGTGCAAATGAGTTTCCAGATGCCCAGTGCCCCTGCACAAGAGGCGGTACCTAGGGGCCTGGGAGAAGGATGGAGTGGGCTGGAGGCTCCATTTGTCTGTCCTGGCCTCCCTGAATAGGCTGCCTCTCCAGCTGCAGCAGATGTGTGCTGGACGCCCACATATGGGTATTTGCCGGTTTCTTGGCAGACGTACAAGCCAAGGGAGAGTGTCTCTTCTCTGATACTGTCCTTCCTTTGAGGGTGGCAGCAAGGTGACCCCACAGAGGGGCAGAATACATCTTCTAAGACTTAGCTCACCCACTGGGCCCCCTCCTGGAAGGAGAAGCAGGGACCCTCTTGGAGCCCATCGCCCCTGCTGGCCTCCTCGATTGGGCGTCTTTGTGCACCTAACAAGCTGAGCAAATGGAGCAAGTGGCCCAGGCATCTTCTCAGGGCTTTGGGCTGACAGAACCCTGTCTGGGTGGCTTGGGGTGGCAATCTGCCCAGCCACTCCCCGTCATCATGCATATGGGTGTCTTCCACCGCTGCCAGCTGAATGTGATGACACAGAAGATGCCTCAGGGGTTCCTTATTGAGTCACAGGGGCTGGGGGGCCATGAACACCTAGGATTTTGCCTTCTGAAGGCTTTCATCTCCTCCCCACCTTCTGGTCCAGCCTCGGGCTCTACCACCAGGGCGTGGGGCCAAGGGCAGGAGCACCGTCTCTGTTCCTGCCGAGTCTGGCTGTGGTTACTGTGAGCAGCTTTGCCTGCCTGGGCCCTGTCTGCTCCTCTGTAAAATGAGGATAATAATAGCTAATGATGTCCTGGATGGTCGAGAAAAAAAAGGGTGCAGAAGCACGTTGTGCAGCGTCCAGATGGGAGCCCCTTGAAATGCAGAGTCGGCTTTGCACCCAGCCGCGTGCTGACCAGTTGTGATTCAAAAGATGCCTGGCCACTCTTGCCCGTCGACTGCTTCCAGAACGCTTAGGTCACTCAGCAGGAGTAGGGCCTCAGCTGAGGTGTGGCCACCCTTTATCCAGCAGTCCCACAGACCCAGCAGTTCCCCATCTGTCCCTCCCTGCAGCCTGGGAGGAAGCCAGGGCATGAATCGTTGCTCCCTTTTACCTCCAAGCAAACTGAGGCCCAGAGAGGGTCTGTGGGCTTCTGGAGTCCAACAGCAAGATGGTGACTGAGTGCAGCCTTCCCAGTTCCCCCAGCCCCCAGCTCTGTCATGTTCTTCGGGAGGACAGGCCAGCTGAGACACGCTGGCCAGAGCCCAGGCTGAGACACACTGGCCTAGGGGCCGCTTTTGGCTCCTGTGGCCCTATGGGGACAGTGAACAATGAAAGAAAATGGCAGTTTTCCCCAGCCCCCAGTTTACGTGGAGCTCTCTCAGCCTGGACATGCATGGCTGCTCCAGGCTCCTGCCTTGGGCATCCCTAGCTATCTCCTGCTTGGCCCCCCACCACCCCAGCCACCCTCTGCTCTGGACACCCTTTGTCTCCCCACACATTTGTGCCCAGCAGAGCAGGGACTAGTTGTGGGTGTGACCAGGAGGTGTGTGCTAGGGGGCAGTTTCTGGGTGGGAGTTTCAGGGACAGCCCTGCAGACACTCCTGGATTGTCAACAGATTCTAAGAAGACTACAGATTTTTGTTCAAACCTTGTGATTTTTGAGCCCACGCATGGGGAGAAGCCCCGATTTGCCTCTGATCAAAGTGCGAGGGGGTGAGCTTCTCTGAGAGATCTGGGGTGGCGGGCAGCTGCTGAGCTTGCCCTGACTCACGGTCTTTGCCAGGCCCCCTCACCCCTCCGGTTTCCCCTTGTCACCATCTCTGCCACTCCTCCCATCATCCTGACTCTCCCCCTCTTTGCTGCCTCCGACCAGTACTTCCCGTGTGCAGCCATTACAACAGGCCCTCCTCTGACCCGCTCCTAATGACAAGGGTGTCAGTCCCATTTTACAGTTGAGAACACTGAGGCCTCCCAAGAAGGCTGAGTGAGTCTTCTGGTGTCGCACGAATCTGGGAGCAAAGCCAGCATGGATAGCACCCAGGCTAGGAAGGGCAGGGAGGGATCTTGGTGTGGCGGGGTGTGATGAACAAGCACCCGCTGACCGTGCTGTCCTTCCTGCAGCCCTGCTGTCTTCCTGGTGCGAAGAGCTCGGCCGCCTGCTGCTGCTCCGACATCAGAAGAGCCGCCAGAGTGACCCCCCTGGGAAACTCCCCATGCAGCCCCCCCTCAGCTCCATGAGCTCCATGAAACCCACTCTGTCGCACAGGTAAGTGGGTGCGTACCATGGGGACAGGCACTGAGCAAACAGCCTTGGGTCTCAGATCTCCTTGGATGTGTCTCTGGGGTAGGCCTTCTGCAACCATGAGGATGCTGCATTTACTAGGACGCAGTTGTTTTTACATCTTGTTGGGCGAGCCCTGTTTCTCCTTCTCAAACAGGTTGAAAGCATTGAGTTTGTCACTTTGGTGGGGGCTGTTTTTCTTCAGGTTCTAGGCATCTGGCAAAATGTTAGAAATTCTGAGCTCAGTACCTTCCCTCTTTCTTGACCAGGGTGTTGGGCAAACCCAGAGAAACCAGGGGTTGACAGGGGTCTCAGGAAGCCCACGGGGCTGATGGTTTCAGCCAAGATGGGGACAGAACCAGTCCAGGCCAGCCACCCTGGAGAGCCAAGTGACACTGAGCTGGGTCCGCCAGAAGCCCAGGGTCACAGGCAGGAATGGGCTTGCTGGAGGCCGCCAGCACCAAGGGGTTGTCCAGTCCACCTGCACCAGCCTCAGAAGGAGCACGTGGCCAGGACTGGCAATTCCCTCAGTTAATTATCTTTCGAGGCCCTTGCTGAGCTGGGGATGCTCTCTCTGAGCACTCTGCAGGCTGACCCTGCAACAACAGGGCCTGTCATGCTGTCTGCTCTCCCCTGTTCGCGTCCCTGCTAATGATCAGGAGGGGCATTTGCAGTCAGAGCGCGGCTCTCATTATCCAGCCTGACTGAGAGACCCGCAGCCCAGAGCACACTGCAGGCAGACCTGGGTCGCACCATCGAGGTGCTGCCGGGAGCTCGGGTGTCAGCCACGCTTTATAAATCGAATTAGAGGCTTGTTGACTTTCTGAGCTGGAAAGGACCTTAGCACTCATCATGTCCAGTGCCCTGCCTGGGCCCAATCGCCCCTGACATGCGGTTGCCTGCCTCGGTCATAAGCCCTTTGTACCATAGCAAGCCCACCACCACCCAGGTTACTCCCTCCTCGGACCCTGGGTCTGGTTGCTGAGCAGATCCAAGCCTCCCTTCTGTGGCAGTGTTTCTTAGTGCATTTTCACAGGATAATTTTTTTCTTATTTTATTATTGTTTTTGAGACAGGATCTGGTTCTGTCACCCAGTGGCACAGTCTCAGCTCACTGCAGCCTCCACCCCCTGGGCTCAAGTGATCCTCCCACCTCAGCCTCCCAAGTAGCTGGGACCACAGGCAGGTACCACCACCCTGGCTAATGTTTTGTATTTTTATTAGAGATGGAGTTGCCCAGGCTGGTCTCGAACTCCTAAGCTCAAGCAGTCCACCTGCCTCAGCCTCCTAAAGTGCTGGGATTATAGGTGTGAGCCACCATGCCGGCCTATTATTTTTAAAAGACAGAGTCTCACCCTGTTGGACAGGCTGGAATGCAGTGGGTTTCTCATAGCTCACTGCAGCCTCGACCTCCTTAGCTCAAGCGATCCTCCCACCTCAGTATCCTGAGTAGCTGAAGGCATAGCCACATGCCACTACACCTGGCTATTTCTTTTTAATTTTTGTGGAGATAGCATCTGGCTATATTGCCCACACTGGATTTGAACTCCTGGGCTCAAACAATCCTACCACCTCAGCCTCCCAACGTGTTGGGATTATAGGCATGCACCACTGCACCTGTCTGACACAGTAATTTTTTATGGTGCAGGACTTTGCAGGCATTTAGCATCTTGGTCCCTGCCCACTCCATTCTCTCTCTCTCTTTTTTTTTTTAATGCCCATCCCTTGATTAATCCCACTCCATTCTTCTGATGACTGCCCTCCTCCTCTAAGCATTGTCATAACAAAAGTACCCTCCCACATTTGAGGGGAGTCTCACCCTTGGTTAAGGACCGCTGCTCTAGAGAGGCAAAACCTGCCTGCGCCTCCCTCTGCGTACCTTTTGCTAAAAGCCAGTTTGTCTTCATCTGAACCAAGCCCCTGAGTACAGGCTGCAGCTGCATTCAGTTAAGCAGCATACCTCGCAGTTGCCCTCGGGAAGCTGTACCTTATTAATTCTAGCCCAGCTGTCCATCCCTCCAGAATCATCCTCCTCTCATCATCCCACGTCTTATGACCTTCCCAAGCTTCTCTCCTCCAAGTCATTTTAGTAGAGTTGTTGCTGATGGTGGGCCAGAGCCCTGCGGTTCCCCACTAGAGACCAGCCTCAGACCTGCTTGACCGTGATTGTTCGGCCACAGAGTGCCACAGATCTGGATCTCGGCCAGCCCTTTGCCAGCTAAGACACAAGGTTGTTCAGTCCTGGGGTTAAACAGAGATGAGATGTGTCTGTGCTTGAGGAGCAGCCTTGAGGTAGTTGGGGAAATAAGACTCAATGAGGCCACATTGTAATCTGGCAGAGCAGGGCAGGGCTAGGGTTCGTTGATAGGCAGACTTGGCTTTGGGATTCAGAAGGAGGAAGATAGACGGGGCTGACTGTCAGGAGGCTGCCCAGAGGATGGGAGTCTTGACCTTGAAGGACTTGGGCTGGGAGGGATGGGTGCATTCTATGAATTCAA
This sequence comes from Cheracebus regulus, assembly GCA_963574635.1. NCBI lineage: Eukaryota > Metazoa > Chordata > Mammalia > Primates > Pitheciidae > Cheracebus > Cheracebus regulus. The sequence continues at coordinate 47,850 of CAUYQU010062136.1, read as the reverse complement.
GCTAGCTTTCCTAAGAAATGCTGCGGGCCGAAGGGCCGCCGGCCAGCACCGAGTTCCCTGCTGCCCCCACCGCCATGGCCTCAGCTCTCCGTAAGTCCAGCAGAATGACCAAGCATGCAAAGCCGGTGGTCTGAGAGCTTAAAGACTCTTTGGGCCTTGGGTAGTCTGTTGGAGAAAGGAAAGCTGTGTGGGCTGGAAGACTCGCTGAGTACTGGTGGCTAACCAGTCGGTCCCGTGGAGCAAGGCTTCCTCATGGGAGCACAGGAAGGTGGTGGGCCTGATAGATAATATCCCACACTTTGAATGGCAGAACTGGAAGGGAAACTGGGCCCAGTGTGGGAAAGTGACTTGCCCCAGAATACACAACCAGTAAAGGGCAGAGCAAGACATTAAGCAGCACACAGTGCTCTGCTGTTCAGCTGGTCCTTCAAGGTCAACAAGGTGGTAGGTATCAAGTTGTTATCCCGATTTGCAGGGTCTTTTTGGAAGAGGGTCATCTATTGGTCTTATCCACAGCTCACCTGTTTCCCATTTTATAGCTGGTGCTCTTTCTCCAAGCCCCAGGCTGTTCTGAGGACATGCTGTGGTTGGGCACTTGAAAGTTATACTCTCTCTCCTTGCAACCTTTATGAATTTCACAAAGGATACATTCCTCATTTCCAGGGAAACTCCAACGGGGTCCATCACCTCGTAAGTCCTCAATGCAGTTTCCCAAACCAAAAGGAAAGAAAATGGAAAAGAAAGCTGAGTGCTTTCACAATTAGCAAACTGTTTTAGTCAATCATCCTCCACAGCTTTATTGAATGGCTTGGAGGAAGGAAGCTCTTTTTGCCTTTTCATTAAGGAGACATTGAGCTGGAGGTGAGCTTGGGTGTGCTGGGACAGTTGAGATTTGGTGCCCGCGGGTATCTGGCTGTTTGAAGGCTTTGGGTCCTTGTCTGAGGCTCTGAGGACAAATGGGAGAGGATGAGGGAACCTGGAGCCTGGACACTAGCAGCCCTGCCCTGCCCTTAGGGACAGCAGATGCCTAGAGGGTCCCTGGTGACTGTCATATTTGGAGAGCTTGGTGTCACAGTCATGTCTGCTGCAGGCTGCAGAGGTTTGGTGCTGCGGCATGAGGCTGTGAGTCAGGGCCTGCATTCTTCCATGTAGACGCTGTGCCTCCCAGCAAGGCCTTTGACCCCTTGGCCTCGTGGTTCCCCACTGATGGGGGACATGGCGCTGCATGAGCAGGACGTTAGGAAAGGGTCAGGCTGCCACAGCTCCGCAACCATTTCTGAGGGTAAGTGGTGACGAGGAATACTAATTATCCTCAGTTAGGGGAAGTCTATAGCCTTGCTCCCTGTTTTGTCCTCATCACTGGCTGCAGTGTGGCTGCCGTCTACTCATGGATGCCCAGGATACTACACAAGAGAAGGCGGCCGGAGAGGCCTGGCAAGGTCTGGGACCAGCGGCTGGGCAAGTAGGACACCTTCCAAGTCCCTGCAGTGACCTGGACTTGAAGCCAATGAAGTCTTTCTGCCTTCTTCCAGATTTTTAATGAGTGGTTAAAAAAGCCATTTGTGATTAGCACATTGTCCTTATGCAAATCAGTGTTGCAAAGGTAATTAAGGGCCGAATAAATCTTGTTTATGCTGTTAATTTGATTACAATCAAAACCCGCTAGGGCTGGGGAAGCCTCCAAGATTGAGAGGTGCCATCCTCCTCCTTCCAGGTGCAGGGTTGACGCACCCCCACAGAGAGGCTTCTGGGTGGGAGGACCCCTGGCATCCCCTGGGTATAGCAGGTGGGAGCACAGGCCCTGGAGCCAGGCTGCCGGACCTTGAGTTGTAGCCAGGCCATATTCTAGCTGGGCAGCTGGCCAGTGACTTACCCTCCTTGTGCCTTGGCTTCCTCATCTGTAGAAGGGGACTAACAGCAGGGCAGGAGTTGTGAGCTTGTAGCACAGCCCGGCATGCTTTGAGCCCACGGACTGACCCTCAGCCGGGTGCCATTAAAGTCTTAGGTGCTTGTTTATGGCCAGACAGGAAAGAAGGGGTCTATCAAAAGCCGCATCCCACCATCTCCACAGCTGTCATTTTTAGCTCGTTTTTGCATAGCTTCACCAAAGCTCAGTTTATGTCACGCCCTTCTTGCCCCAAGAACATTTTTAAAACAAAAAACAAGGAAAGGGGAGAATTAAAAGACCCATAAATCCCTGTACCATCAGCTCCAGATGGCCAAGATGTAAGGGATCTTTTCCTTTCCTCCTTCCTATTGAAAAATTTTAACACCCTCTAATATGCAGTTAGCTGCACAAGTTCCTCTCTAAGTTTCACCGCAGGGAGGGAAGGAAGTAGGCCCCAGTAATTGTGATGATGGAGAACGTTGTTAATGGTTCCCCTAAATTAAAGAGGGTGGGAGCTTCAGCTCCTCACTGGCTTGGCATTTCATTAGCAGTAACACTACAGCCTAGCACAGAGACAGGACCAATATGGCTGGATCAGGGAAATTAATTAGGGTCTGACAATACCCTTAATGGGAATTGGTTATTTCTCCCAAATAAAGCAGCTATTACAAGTGCAAGGGAGGAAATAACTCAGCCCTCCCCCCGCTTTCCTTCCATGAATGTGTGTGTAGATGCTGCCACAGCCGCAGGAGCCAGGGATCATCACTGCCTTATCCCAGGCCATGCTCGTTTTCTCAGGTTCAGCAAAACCTTGAGCAGTGCCTGTGGAGCTGGTACAGACGTGTAAACTGTCTACTGTGACTGCGGTGCAGAGAGCTCTCTATAAAACATGTGAGAGAAGCTCTGAGGGAACAGAGGAAAATGCCCTTGGTTCTGCTGAGGAGAGTCCTTTAAGGGAGTATGCAGGCTGGGCTTTGAAGTATAGATAGAAGTTTGCTGGCTGGAGAAGAGAAGCCAGAAGAAAAATGGAGAATGTCTCGGAGGCTTGGGAAACACATTCTTTCTAGTTGACAGGCAGGAATGAAAATGGCGCCTCCCATTGGTAGCATGTTGGAAGAATTCCTAAGCCACCTTCACTGTATCCTCAAGTGAACAGGGTTAGCTATACCATGGCTGGCTGGAGAACTGGAGAGAGAGGTGAGAGGTGTAAGAATACAGCTGAGCAGGGTCTCTCTACCAGGTTCTGTGCTAAACTTTACTTTTTTCTCATGTTTCTTCCTAGAAAACTGTTAGGCCCACTTTACAGATGAGAACATTGAGGCTGACTAAAAGTAACACGTCCAAGGCCACAGAAAGCTTCAGTGGCAGAACCAGGGTTTGACCCCAAAAAGAGTCTAACTCCAGAGCCCATAGAGGGAACCTCTCTCTTGGTGGGCTTCCCTCTGTTGGTTGAATATTAACCTCAAAAAGGGGTCCCTGAATTTTCACCAGTGCACCCAGTCCAAGCCAAAGCAGATGATTTGAGTGTATAAGGAAGTTCTTTCCTGGAAGACGATTTGGATTTTCTCTACCGCTGGCCTTTGAGGCCTGTCCCTTCATGCTAGGCAACTTCTCCAAGAACCCCCAGGAAGATGCTGCCCTTCTTGGAATTCTTGTGGCTTCTCGTGGCCTCTGCAGTGTGCTCCCTTGCCTAGTGGCCGTCGCTGGACAGGGAACGCTGGCTTGCTGGATCCTAAGGTCCTAAGACGGTGGTAGCCTGATACGGTCCAGTGACCCGGCAGCCTCGCCCATGACTGGCTCTGCTATCTCCGTGAGCCCCAGCTTCTAAGACGGACATCTGTGGGGCCCACTTAATAGGGCACCAAATGAGTTCTTAAGTGGAGGTCACTTCACAAAATTCCTTGCATCTAGAAGTCACTCAGTAAATCAGAACAACAGTAACAGCGGCAGCCAACAGTTTCAGGGTGTCCAAGGTGTGCAGGACTCTGTTCCTTGGGCCTCATGCTTACTAGAAACTTAACACTTCGTCCTCACGGCAGCCTTCGAAGGGAGGGGCTGAATCAGCCCCATTTCACAGATGAGGTTGCTGAGGCATACAGAGAGTGAGCAGTGGATTCATCGCTTGCCTCCGTGTCCTTCTCTCACTTCCTGGGCCCCAGTGGCTACGTGGCCACAGGCACACTGTGTAGGTGGTCGAGAGTGTCAGGCTTAATGAAATGGGCATATGCACATTTAGCATCCCTCTGAAGAGGAGTGCAAAGAGGTGCTTTCTCCCTGCTACATTTTTTTGTTTAGCAAAGGCTTCCTGAGCCCTATGGGTGTGTGAAAACAACATGCCCAGCCCAGGGAGCCCAAGAACTCGGTGACAGCTCCTGAGGCAGAAGGGAGAAGGCAGAGGGTTCTCACTCCTGCCAGGAATGCAAAGAGCCAGTGGAGTTCAGGATCTTGGGCGAGGGCTTCCCAGAGGAGGTAGCCTTTGGAAGAGCCTGGAAAGGATGGATGACATTTTCAAGGTGGGATGGAACTTGCGAGCCTGAGAAGAGGCACAGAGGCCCCAGTATTTGGGAGCACTTGGCAAGCTGAACAGTGGCTGCTGACACTGCAGGTGGCTTCTGGCTTTGGTGCTTCTGTGGGTGGAGCAGGATTGTTGGGGCAGTTTTGGCTGGACAGGAATGTGGCTGGGAGCAGCTCGTGGTGTGTGACACTGGGCAGGCCATGCTGGATTAGGGTTGTACAGAGTGGGGCAGAATTATTTAATTATTTAACCTGCCAAGCATGTCTGCAGGTTAAACTGTGCTCGCCGGGGTGGAGAAGGGCTCTCAGGCACCCTCCAGACTCTCCTCCCTTCCCAGCCAGGCCCTGCCTTTCTGAGCAGCTGAGGGGTCTGGCCAGCCCTTCATCCTTGGGCACAGGGACCAGGCATTCCCCCGGTGGTGGTGTCTGAGGCCAGCAGTGGCATCATCTCAGCAGGGCTGCTGGGAGGGCCTGCGGGGGCGAGAGCCTTCTCTGCGACAGCAGAAGCCCGTCTCCCCCAGAATGAGATGAGTCACAGTCCCGTCGGTGCGCCTGCCACTTCTGCTTCTGCAGCAGGTGCGTGTGGAGGCAAGCTCGTGCTGAGACCGCCCCACGCGTGCGCCTCTCTCTTCCCCAGCGCACGGGCGGCATGCTGGCAGGGCTCGTGTGTGTGCCTGGACGTGTCCTCCATGTGCCTGTGTGCGTCTTTGCTCCGGGCCAGCGAACCTGCCAGCCAGGCAGTGGGATGCCCAGTTTGGGAACGCTGGTTAGCTTAGCTTCTCACCAAGTTTGGGGCAGAGGGGACGAAACAGGAAGAAGCTGGTTTCCGCCCACAAGGCCCACACACGGAGCTACGGGGCAGTTGGGAGCTTGTGTGTGGGCCTGTGTAGCGTCCCCGGCTGAGGTGGGGAGGCAGCAATTGCTCCCTCCCTGGTCTCAGGCAGGGCCCTGTGGCCCCTGGGGGCTCCCATGGGGGTTCACTTCCTGAGTCTGGCCAGACCTGTTCTCAAAGGACAGGAACCTCGGTCTGAAGGCCATGAGCCTGGAGGGTTGGCGGGAACTGGTGGGGCAGAAGTTCTGGGCAGAGGAGGCACTCAGGCTTGGATTTTGTTCAGTTGTAGGGACCCTGTGGTCATCCAGCACGCCTAGGACATGGGCCTTGGGGACGGCAGGTGTCCAGGGGGTCTCTTTGTTTTGTAAAAGCGTGACCTGTGGAGCCTCCCTGTGATACTTTGGTGTGCCAGCTCCGGGACCAGGTGGTGTTCCAGGTCCCCAGTGACCACCTGGGAGACAGAGGCTGTTCCAGTCTCATTGCTACTTTCCTGTGTTTCTCTGCACTGCCCACTCCCTCTGGGCTCCCAGTCTCCAGTCCGCCACCTGGAGAGCAGAGTCTGTCACCATCTGTCACCTTTGGCCCAAGCATCTGGGTCTCCAACGGGCCACTACCTGTCATCGTACCTGACCAGCTGAGAGCCCTGAGTATAGCTCCTGTACTCCAAATGCGAGTCCTGCAGTTTCCCCAGAAATCACGAGCAGTGCCTGGCTGGGAAAGCCCTTTGACTGCATTCTCCTCTTTGAGCCACTTCAGACTTAGGCAACCGAACCAGTGTTCAAGCTTATTTGACCGAGACCGATATAAATGCACATATTACACCTTTACCCAAGGTGCACGTGTATTTGTGTATAGAACTAAGACACTCAAGGACTAATACTCATCTTTATTGTGTGCTCACACTCAGTCACTTTCTACTTGATTATTTTTCCCTCCTGCTGGTTGAATGTCATCACCCACTCAGGTTCTGTGACCCGCAGTTGGAAAACACTTGAGAGTAGAGTGGAGGTATCATCTTATGCCCATTTTACAGATGAGGAGATTGAGTGCAGAAACTTGCATTAGGGTCAGTCTCTGCCATCACAGAGCTGTGCTAGAGGCAGATGGACAATAATCAAATAAATAAATAATCAGGACAGTGGTGGAGTGCTATGAAAAAATTCCAGTGCCCTGGTGAGGGGCAGGCGGTGTGGGGTAGGAGTTTCTCTTTGATATGAGGAGGGCAGGGGAGGCCCCTCCAGTGATCTCATAAAGTGAAGTGCTGGCCAGGCTGAGAGATCTAGGGGAGAGGGCCTCCAGGCAGGGGTGGGGCAGGTATGAGCAGACGGTGGCATGGTCCTGCTTTCCAGGCTGGTCACCTCTGCAGGAGCCCATCAACTTGACCAGCGTAGCTGAGAGCTCAGCCAGGCAAAGCTCAGAGCACGAGACTTGGCTGCCCCGGTCCCTGCTGCCCATGGGTCATGCAGGCCTCCACTGCCCTCTGGGAAGTCCTCACCTCTGGGCTGGGCTCCTTGCATCCCCAGAGGTGCCTCCCCAGCACCTCTATCCCCACCTGCCCCGGCTGCTAGGGCTAGACTGGCCTCAGCTGGGGTACAAGTCTTCCAGGTGTGACTGAGAGCCTTTGCCATCTGCTGTCTCCTGTGACTAAGACACAAGCCAGACAGAGGCATGAGGCTCTTTCCTATTGCCTGGCCCTCCTCAGTGCCACAGCTGTGGGTGCTGTGCTTTTCTGCTCCTCCTGGTTCCACATCTAGAATTTTGTGACATGGTGAGAAGGTGGTGCCAGAGAGCCAGTGCAGGCTCTAGGGGGAGAGGAAGCTTCAGCCCGACTCCTGGGGGCTGGCACCGTGGCAGGTCTTCATGGACTGCCCTTCCCTGAGATCTGCTGGCTTCCCCCTTGTGCACTCCAGCAGTCAGTAGGAAGCGTCCCTGGACACTCATTAGGCCTAGGCACAAGGGGTGGGACTGAAGGCTGACTCCTTGCTTCTGATGTGTGGGAGCTCCTTGGGGAGATGTCCACACATATGTTGGGTACCGCTGGACCTGGTGAGGAGAGCAGGGGAAACGTGGTCTCAGTTGGTAGAGAGGAGGCAGTGTTTAGGGACAGCTCCACCAGAGGACGGAGCCAACGTGCGGTGAGGGAAGGGTGGGGTCCGCAGGAGAAGTAAGTCATTCTTAAGGGAGAGTTTAGACTTTGCCTTGTAAACACTGGAAGCCACTGAAGGTCTTTGATTGTGCCAGGCATCTTAGGTGTTTCAGGGAGATTAACTCGGGGGGAATGTACACGAGAGATTGGGGTGGGGTCAGGGGAGGGTGTGCAGCAGGTGAGGCCTGTACTCACGTTGCTGGGGGTTGGGAAGGAAGGGTGCCGGAAGAAAGCCTGCATTCCCACAGCGCAGGCAGCCAGCCTGCTGTGAAGGGCTGGGAGGCAGAGGGAAGAACTGATACCCTCAGACTTGGACCTTTCCAGCCTGCATTGAGAAAGGACCGGGCAGTTCCGAGGAGAAGGTGGTTTGGGGGAGCCCAAGCTCTTCCTGGAGAGCCACGTGGAGTCAGAGCCCGGGTGGAGGAGGAGCTCAGATTGGGCCTCAGGTCACACCACTTCATCCGTTGCATGAGCTGTGGACTTGGGGCTAAGGGGAGGCACATAGCTGTGGAAGCAGCTCTCAGCAGCGATCAGGGGAAAGGTGGCCACTTCTGAACAGCCTGTCACCATGCAGGGCACATTGTGCACTGGGCACTGAGATGGGCCTGGGGGCTCCAGAACTGACTCAGATGGGGGTTACCCAGGACTGGGAGCTGCAGGTCACTTGGTGGGGTGCTGGGCATGGCCTGTCTGAGCCTGTGCCTGCCCAGCCCTCAGCATCTCCCTCTGTCTCCTTCTGCAGTGATGGGTCGTTCCCCTATGACTCTGTCCCTTGGCAGCAGAACACCAATCAGCCTCCCGGCTCCCTCTCCGTGGTCACCACGGTTTGGGGAGTGACCAACACATCCCAGAGCCAGGTAAGAGCCTAAACTGCCCTCAGCCACATCTTCTAGGCAGGAGTCTCCCTTGACCCTTGGAGCCATACCAGCCCTCTTCGCCCTCCCAAGCCCTGCCTGGCTGGGAAGACCAGCTTCCAGGGCACACCCAGCTGTGGACACGTCTCCACCCTTGTCAGGCTCTGCACGCACCTCAGGAAGGCAGCCTCTGTGGACCGTCTCCATTCTAGGGCCCTTCTCGGGGAGTGGCATTGTCTGACAGACAGCAAGGGCTTCTTCCCTAGCCCACATTTGCTCTGGAAAGCAGGAGAACTTTCTCTGTGTGATTGGCCTCAGGGCTACCAGGACTGAGGTCTCTGGCCCTAAATTGATGGCCTGAGTTAGATTTCTTCGAACTATTGTGCCTTGGACTTCTGACAACTCTCTACCCGCCATCGCCCTAGTCAAGCCCGTCTCCCTCTCATTCCTTCCTCTTTCTTCCACTCCTTCTGTGCCCGGTCAGTGGGTCTCCCCCGATCTAACCTCTGCCAGCCTGGGCTGTGGCCACCTGGAAGGCTCAGGGCTGCCGGCGGCCCCGGAGGGAGCCTCTGGGCTGACCTCTTGTCGCCAGCTCCTGCCACCCTCCAGAGCTAGCAGGGTGGGTTCCTCTTGGTCCTCACAGAGCAGCACTAGGGGCCTCGGGGCCCCTGTGTGGCGAGACTCTGGCCTTCAGGCTCATTTGTGGGGCAGTAGGCTGCATAGCCAGGGCTTTCCCTGTGCCCACCTGGTGCAGGCGCAGCCTCTGGGGACCGCTTGAGCTGGCTTTATGGGGCTTGTTCCATCACAAGGCTGACGTTCTCATCCCCTGCGCCGCCTGCCACCCAGGCCCGTCCCTTGTCACTGGTGTACTCGGAGTCGTTCATCCACTCCCCATGTTCATCCTCCCTGTCGCCCTGCCTTCACTTCGTTCTTTCTCCCTTTCCCGTCTTCATTTATCCCTCTTCCTCTCCACCCTGCCTGGGGTAGCACCTTAGGTGACAAGCTCTCTCTTCCCACAGGTCCTTGGGAACCCTATGGCCAGTGCCAACAACCCCATGAACCCAGGCGGCAACCCCATGGCGTCGGGCATGACCACCAGCAACCCCGGCCTCAACTCCCCGCAGTTCGCAGGGCAGCAGCAGCAGTTCTCAGCCAAGGCTGGCCCGGCTCAGCCCTACATCCAGCAGAGCATGTACGGCCGGCCTAACTACCCCGGCAGCGGCGGCTTTGGGGCCAGGTGAGGGGGGCTGGCCTGCAGTAGAAGCCATGGACCCCGCCCTTCTCCCTCCTTCCATCGAGGTGGATCCCATTTAAATCCCAGCGCTGCGCTCTCCACCCTGAGAAGTGATCCTCTGCTGTCCCATGAGTGGAAGGGGCCTGGTCATCCCTGGCTCCCAGGGCTGGCCTGCAGATGAGACGCTACAGCAGCTGGCCTGTGTTCCCATAGTCCTCAGGCTCGTGGAAATGGAAGGGTGACATTCTCATTCCTCAAAATGACCCTTCTGTGAATTGTGTCTTTAATAAATTGGAAGATATTGAGAAAATCTGGATTGGGAACATTGAAGAGCAGGTATAGTGGGGTCCAGTTGCCCAAAGACGGTGAAGCAGTCTGGGAAGGTCTGCTGTGCCTCGCCGAATGGTAAAAGTACCAGTGTGCAGAGACTGCGAGTCCCTTGGCTCGGGAGAAAGGGGCAGGGACTCCCAGGATATGGAGCTCTGGGGAGGGGTGTGAGGCAAGCAGAGGCACCCATTCTCCTCTTTCCACCCTGCCCTGCCCAAGACTCTCACCTTGGCCTCAACCCTCGCCAGCCCTGGCTGGGTTTCTGGCCTGGGGCTGGCAGAGCAGTATGACCTGGTGGTTAAACACAGGTGTCAGAAACCCCTTCAACCGCAGCCACAGCCCCGCTATCACTGCTGAAGGGCCTCAGGCAAGTCGCTGAGGTTCTCTGAGACTCAGTGTCCTTCAGAAGATGGTGTCACCAGGGTCCCGAGAGCATACAGTGAGGGTACAAGCACCCCTGAGGGCTCCAGGGGCACAGTGGCATGGTCACTGCCAAGTGGCACGAATGGCTGCCAATCCCAAGAGGCCCCGTCCCTCCGGGTTCTGGGTATAGCCCCATCCTCTGCCTTCCAGCCCGCAGCTTGCCCCAGGTTCCCCTCAGATGCGGGCAGTACCTAACTCTTCCACCCTTATCTCCCTGCAGTTACCCTGGGGGTCCTAATGCCCCCGCAGGCATGGGCATCCCTCCGCACACCAGGCCGCCTGCTGACTTCACTCAGCCCGCGGCAGCCGCCGCAGCAGCGGCAGTGGCAGCAGCGGCGGCCACAGCTACGGCCACAGCCACAGCCACTGTGGCAGCCCTGCAGGAGACACAGAACAAGGATATAAACCAGTATGGACCGGTAAGGTTCCCGCTAATCTGGTCCAGCGTCGCCCAGCCAGCCAGGCAGACAGCCCCGGGAAACCAGAACTGGGGCATCGGTGCTTGTGGGGCCACGTGTGCTGGGGGAGCTGACTGCATTAGGGTGCATTTGGGCTTTTATGGAAGCATGTGGAGGTTTGTGTGTTTAGAGTGGGGCTTGTGGGTGTGGTAGGGTATCTGGGTGCTGGTGTTTGTTCTGTGTGTGTGGGTGACTCGTGTGTGACTGCATATGGGGAAAAGGTTCCACATTGCTCTCTGGGCCCCCTACTCACCAAAGAGTGGGCTCAGTGTCTGAAAACAGTCTTGTGACCGCTCTGTCTCCTGGATTGGCTCTGAGGCCAGTGCCTTCCTAGTCACCCTCTCTGTGGGTCTGCCCAGGCCCCAGTGCTGCTTCCTGATTTTCAGAAGGATGGGATTGGGGGATGAGGAGAGGGGGAGCCCCCATAGGAACGCAGAACAGGAACCGAGGAGGTGGGGACTGCAGGGCAGGGGCAGAAGTGCAAGCTGGGCTGAGGCTGCCCTTGTGGATGGAGGGTGTGCCTCCACTGGCTCAGGACCAAGGGCAGGGCCAGGGCTTCCGGGAAAGGGCTGCAGCCTCACTCAGGCTCCCGCCTCCACTCTCATCTACCTCTGCCCTCCCATGCTGCTCCCCATCCCTGCATCCTTTCCTCATTTTCTGCCTGCCTCCCTCCCTGGAAATGCTGCCTGTGCATTGGAGTGACCGCCCCCCCACCCCACCCCCTAACACCCCTGAGCTGCATCTCTCCTGTGTGGCTGCAGAGGGCAGCAGTGAGCCTGGGAGGATCCTGGTCCCTTGGGGCCTGGTTGGTCCCCAGTCACAGCGGACCTCACAGGATGGTGCCCCCTTCCCACCCCTGCACCTCCCCCACCCTTCCCTCCCTGCACTTTCAATGCATGTGGCATTTTATTCTTTTTTTTTTTTTCTTCTCCTGTTGAAGGTCTGTTCCTCTTTCCAGATGGGTCCCACCCAGGCGTATAACAGCCAATTCATGAACCAACCCGGGCCGCGGGGTCCTGCCTCCATGGGGGGCAGCATGAACCCCGCGAGCATGGCGGCTGGCATGACGCCCTCGGGGATGAGTGGCCCTCCCATGGGCATGAACCAGCCCCGGCCGCCCGGCATCAGCCCCTTTGGCACACACGGGCAGCGGATGCCCCAGCAGACCTACCCGGGCCCCCGGCCCCAGTCCCTTCCTATTCAGAACATAAAGAGGCCATACCCTGGAGAGGTGAGTACAGAAGCGGGAGGTTGGGAGGTGGGAGCTGGGACACCTGGGCTTGCAGATATGGGCCGTGGGTACGGCCTTAGAAGGGGTGCGGCTTGGACCCCAGCACACTCAGACAAAGGGGCAGGGCCTTAGGGGTTGGGTGCTCCTGGGTTTGAGACCTGGTTCTGCTGTTACCCAACTAGATGACCTGGAGCCAGTCACCCTGCCTCCTAGGGCTGCTTGAGGGACTTGAGGGGACATCCACAAAGTGCTTCGCCCTGGGCTGGCATGTGCAGCCACTCAGCAAGCAGCAGTTCCTCTTACTGTAGTGACTCCCTTGTCTTGGTTCAGCCACTAGCTAGGTGACCTGGGTTTAGTTCCTCCTGCCCACATGAGGGTATCCCCAACTCCTCTCCAAGAAAGAGAGCTGAGACAAACTACTTCCAGCCTATCAGGGCCGACCTGTTGGGGAAGTGAGTGGAGGGCAGGCGGCATGTTTCTTAGCTCTTGTTTCCATCTAGTTGGTCAGTATAGGAAGTGGCACTGCCTCTTGGGTTGCACAGCCCAGCCCAGCCAAGGTGCTGGGGAAGATTTAGGGAAGTAAAACCCACACCTCCTACCGTCTGGGAAGTGCGGCTTTAGCAGGAAAGCAAAGGTTTGAGCAGAGACTCACCGGGGAATGACGCACAGCAAACTGCACAGAACTCAGTGTGAGTCAGAGAAGGCAGGCTTCCTGGAGGGGGTGTCACAAGGCCGAACCCTCAGAAAATGATGCTGGCAGCAGCCAGCCCATCTGGGTGCCCAGGTAAGGATTTAATTTACCTGCAGTAGACGTAGGGACGTGGCTCTGCAGATGCCCCTCATGAAGCCTGCCCTGATTTCTCCCCATGACCAAGATCCTTTTTGAGCAGGGTTTGCCCAGCTCTCTGTTTGCGTGACCCCTCTCAGAGCAGTTTTGTCCTCCTAGCTCCTCTCTGCATTGTGGCCTTCAGCCTGGCCTTACAGTGGCTTCAGATCCCAAAGACCTGAAGTTCCTTGAAGATCTGCACATTTCCCCTCAGTATCCACCTTAGGATGGGCTGGGAGGCCTGGCAGCAAGCGGAGGTGTCCTGAGTCCAGGAGGGGAGAGAGAGAGAGAGGTCAGGGGCTTCCTCGTGCATCCAAGAGGCTGCGTCAAGCCCCAACCCTCCACCTGCTGGACACTAGTTCAGGGAGGGGCCAGAGAAGGACCATCGGCTCCCAGGTCCTGAGTTTGGGGGCACCTCTCCTGGCACACAGCCCCCATGCAGTTTCTAGGCCTTTTCTCAGTGCTCCTGCACCTCATGCTCAAAATCCCAGTGTCCCACTGGCTGTGCTCTGGGTGCACCTGTGAGCCCACGCCAAAGGAGACAATCTCGGAGGAGGCTGTGGCAGAACTCCTGGTCATTAGCATCACCCCTGCACCAGCACCAAGTGTTGTGCTCCTGGCTCTTGCCTGCCTAAAGAGACTACACCAAAGGCTCTCTGTTTTTGCTAAGTTGATCATCCTTGACGCTGCTGCTCCCCACCTATAGCACCGGGTGGTCACAGCCTGTGCAGCCTGACCCTGTCTGGGAAGACTGGCCTTCCTTCCCTTTGCCATGGCTTGCTCATACGGTCTTTGAATTGTTGGAAACTTAGGGCAGGCGTTGGTGGGCAGGTAGGCACCAGCTGCTTCTGCACCTCCCATGGTGGGTGCCTCACTGTCACCCAGAGCCGCCACCATGTTGCAACAGCATGAGTTGTTGATTCTTTCACACTGACACTCCCTGACATTTATCCCCAAGTTCATCATTCATTTGTTGAGCAGGTATGAAGGGCATTTTGCCAGACACTGGGTTGTAGCCACCAATAGGACCTCTGGGCAAGAGAGACACTCAGATGAGGAAGAAGAAACCACTGACTCACAGGATGTCATGTGGCCCTGAGGGTCACCTGATTTTCCAGACAGGGAAGGTGGCTGGAGGGTGGCACTGGCTCCTCGTCTCTAAATTGCCTCTCCTGGGAGAAGCTGTCTTGTCCCTTCACCAACCTGGCTCTCCCAGCCCCTGCACAGGTGGCAGGTTGCTGATGGCCCAGAACTGAACACCAGCTGTTTGTTCTACTCCAAGGGGAATTACGAGGACAGTGCCACCCAGGTTCAGCCTCAGAATGCACAGGTGCAGGGGGAGTTCCCTGGTGCATTGGGGTACAGATGGGGGAGCACAGCTCTGAACCAGGAGCTAGGAGGGACACAAAAGGTTGGGGAGTTAGAATCAGACCCCTCATAACAGTGTGAGCAAGAGGCTCTGAAAGTGTCTCTGGAGTTCAGGGGGCCCATGTGCTCCAGGAAGAATGGCCTCAGGGGAGGTGGCCTGTGAGCTACACAGGCAGAACACAGTGTCCCCAGATGTCAGGACAAGAAGGGACCCGGGCATCACCTGGTTTTGTGGGTGGGAAACAGCAGGGGCAAATGCGGGGAGGCGGGCCCCGTCCTGGTGTCCAGGTGAGCTGCCTGTGTGACACTGGCAACACCGAATGCGTTTCCCCTCTCCTTTCTCTGCCACCACAGCCCAACTATGGAAACCAGCAATATGGACCAAACAGCCAGTTCCCCACCCAGCCAGGCCAGTACCCAGCTCCCAACCCCCCGAGGCCACTCACCTCCCCCAACTACCCGGGACAGAGGATGCCCAGCCAGCCGAGCTCCGGGCAGTACCCGCCTCCAACGGTCAACATGGGGCAGTATTACAAGGTGAGTCCCAGCCTCACCACCATCCACAGGCTCCCTTCCCTGCTAACCACCTCACACCCCTAACTCCACTGGGATCACTCTGACCTGCGTGCGTTTGCCCAAGGACACCAACGGATGAGTGATTTCTGAATGGCCCCATGTGTTCAGGGCTAAGTTCAGTGGCCAGAACATCAGACTGGCTTTTCTCAGTTCCTGTTCTGATTGGTCTTGGATGATGGGTTTTCTTTATCTTTTCCTATTCATAGCACTCACAAAATAATAAAAGAAATATATTTTATTTTTTTAAAAAAGCACATACCCTGTATATATTAACATTCCATTCTAAACTTTGTCTCTCCATGTGTAGGTGGGTACTAACATGTTATAAAATTGTTATTACAGCTGTAACTTGCAATCTGTACCTTTTACTTAACATGAAATAATAAGGATGGTACTTTGTGCTACAGAGTCCCTGTGGTTTTTACTTTTGATGGCTGCCTAATATTCTGCTGAGATAACCGTATCATATTTTATGATTCCCTCTGTTAGACATTTGGGTTGCCTCTGATTTTTCATTTTAGAAATAATACTACGATGAGTATCTTCAGGCAGATAGCCTTTCCTTTCCTTAGGATTATTGTAAAATATGTTCTAGGGAGTAGAGAAGACGCTTTACTGTTACATTTATTTGCCAAAAATCATACTAACTTCTTATGGCCATCCAGCAAACAGGTTTATCAGTTTTGCCCCGACTTCAACATACTAGGTGTTACGATTTTTGTAACTTCTGCTAAATTAATAGCTAGGGACCGAGAGAGGCACAGTGCTATCCCCAAGGGGTAGCTGTCCCGCCCCACTCACTCCACAGCCCAGCATGGTGGGACTGGTGGCATCCCCGTGCTCCTTGCAGATTTTACTGTCTGGAGGGAGAGTGGGCTTCTGATTGCTTTTCTGCCCCCCATTCAGTGTTGTTTGTCTTGTTTTAATAGCCAGAACAGTTTAATGGACAAAATAACACGTTCTCGGGGAGCAGCTACAGTAACTACAGCCAAGGGAATGTCAGCAGGGTATGTTCCAATTTCATTTAAAAACCCTAAGCCACAGGCACTCGTTGCCTCTAAAGGTTCTCACTGTTCCTGCTCCAGCCTCTCTGGACATTCGGAGGGCCCCGTGGGTGGGGGTACACTTCCTGGTCCTCTGTCCTGGGACACAGAGATGCCCAGAACTGAGAATCCACAGCTCCAGTGGGATGAGCCCCAGAGTAAAGTGTCAACCTGGCTGGTCTGGGAAACAAGGAGAGGGAGAGGGGCTCCTGGGGAACCTGGGCCCCAGATTCTGCAGGCCCCAACTCCATCTGGGGACCGTGATGGGATGGGCATAGGGGGTGTGGCCTTGAGTCGTGTGTGGGAAGCCCACCCGGCCGGGTGGCAGGAGGTCTGGGCTTCATTCCCACTGTCCTGTACTCCAAGGGTTGTGCTGAGCAAGTCTCCCACCCTGAGCCTCTGTGTCCCCATTTGTCAGACCGGTGGGTAAGGGTCTCTGCATGCACCTGACACAGGAGCTCAATGGTGAGACCCAGATGAAGGGTGGGGAGGCCCTTCCCAGGACTGTCTTCCGAGGTGGGCAGAGACCTGTAAGAGAGAAGGGTTTCCCTGGGGGAGGCTCTGCCCCCGCAGTTCATGGCCTCGGGCCCTGGGGTGAGTGTGGTATATGTCCATAGCCGAGGCCCCTTCTGTCCCCGTGACCCGATCCATAACCTATGTGTGGTTTCTCTTTCCCTCCAGCCTCCCAGGCCGGTTCCTGTGGCAAATTACCCCCACTCACCAGTTCCAGGGAACCCCACGCCCCCCATGACCCCTGGGAGCAGCATCCCTCCCTACCTGTCCCCCAGCCAGGACGTCAAACCACCCTTCCCGCCTGACATCAAGCCAAATATGAGCGCTCTGCCGCCACCCCCAGGTGAGGGCTCTCCTTTCCTCTGTCAGGCAGCTCCTCCTGGGGCCCCCCATTGGGCTGGGAGCAGAGGGCTTAGCAGTCAGGCTGCCTGGCCGGTGGGCATGCAGAAAGGGCAGAGACTTGAGAGCAGGTGAGATACATACCCAGGGGCACTTTCAGGATTGGGAGGTGGGCTGCCCACAGGCCTCCTCACTGCTGCCTGGGCGCCTGGAGGCTGGGAGGAAATCTGTAACAGCCATGGAAGGAGGCAGGGAGGTGGGTGGAAGAAGAGGGGATGAGAGGCTGGGGTGAGGCCTTGTAGAGTCGAGGAAGCCGTGACTCACTGGTGTGCACTTGGCCTGGCTCTGTCTCTGGCCCTGTTTACACACCCCTGCCTCCCTCTGAGCGTACAGCCCAGGGTGAGCAAGTCCCACCCACAGCCCTGGAACCCATGGTGGCTGAGACTTGAGGCTCACCCACCTCCTCTCCTCGCCCCAGCCAACCACAACGACGAGCTGCGGCTCACGTTCCCCGTGCGGGATGGTGTGGTGCTGGAGCCCTTCCGCCTGGAGCACAACCTGGCTGTCAGCAACCACGTGTTCCACCTGCGGCCCACGGTCCACCAGACGCTGATGTGGAGGTACGTGTCAGGGCAGCGGTGCCAGCCCAGGCAGGCTGAAGGAGGCCCTCCGGGACGACTCCCCTGGACCCGAGTGTGGCCCTGGGCGGGTGGTAGCAGCATCTTCTGTCACCTTCACCTGTTCGGCATCGACAGGGCCCTGTCCTGCGGCCATCATGGGAAGTCTGCAGGTGCACAGATGGATAAGCAACCAGGGTGTCATGGTCCAAGGGCAGGGAGCAGCTGTCACTCACCCCCGAGGAAAAGGTAGCTGGCTCAGACCTAGGCTGGGGAGCTGTATATCTCATCTGAGGCCGTGAGCTGACAGGAGGAAATGCAGTAGAGAATTCAAGTGTGACTCATGTGGCCAGAGCTAGGAATGCAGAGATGAGGCTGGCACAGGGGCCAGGCCTGGGTCGCCTATTGCAGGGGACTGACCATCGGCAGGGCTGCTGCTCAGACACTTTAGGCACGTGCTGGAATGCAAGGTCGGGAGGTCCCCTGCTGAGCCAAACCCATGCTTGGCACCTTCCACATGTGACCTACTTTGATCTTGAAAATGGGCAACACTTTCCCTTTTGGCAGAGGAGGAAGCTGAGGCCAGAGAAGTGAATTGGCTTGTGTGAGTTCTCACAGCTAGCTGGGGCAGAGCTGGGACTTGGGCCTGGCTCTCCAGGAAGCTGGGACCAACCCTGGGGGTCTCCACCCCTCGGTCCTTCATCCTCAGGCAAGATCACACTGTCTCCCTGTGCTTGTGACTCAGAGCCCCTCCACTGGCCAGTGGGCATCTCGGGGGCAGGAGCTGGGTCTGTGCCAGACACACATGCACACAGCCTTGCTGTTTTCTTGACCATGCTGAGCAGGCTGGGCAAGGCAGTCACAGATAGTTGGCGTGGGCGTTCAGGACACAGGAGCTGTGACACTCAGGCAGGAGGGAGAGGCTTCTGGAACCGGACAGACCACTGTGCTGCCCACCTGCACCCTGCTCACCCATGCTCCTTATCTGAGAGTGTCCTCATCTGGGAGGCCTCCTGCTCCTGGCTTGGTTGTCATGCATACGGGGTCACTGCTGGTTCCCATCACTCCTCAAGTGTGTCTTGGGGGCCTCCTTGGGGAGTGCTCGGAACCAGAAATGGCCATGGCCTGGGAGGACAGCTCCCAGCAGGTCTGGAGATGGGCTTGGTCAGCCTCACAGCAGGTCTTGTCAAATGAGTGCCTGTTCTTTTGCCCTCTGTCTCTGTCCTGGGGAGCCAGGAGTTTACCCCTACAGGGAGGAGAGTCCAGGGAGATGGGAGCTAGAGCTGTGGGGGTCTTGGGGACAGTTTGGGTGTGGAGGGAGTATCTAGAATGGGAGAGGAGAATTCAGGCTGGGGGAACCGTTGGGGCCAGGGGTGGCGTCCTGAGGGTCTTGGAGGTTGTGGTGCATTTAGAGGTGTGTGGCCTGGCTCAGGGTCACAGAGGCCACAGGTAGCCACCCTGGAAGAACTGCCCTGACTCCCACCATGCCCCACCTAGGTCTGACCTGGAGCTGCAGTTCAAGTGCTACCACCACGAGGACCGCCAAATGAACACCAACTGGCCAGCCTCGGTGCAGGTCAGCGTGAACGCCACACCCCTCACCATCGAGCGCGGGGACAACAAGACCTCCCACAAGCCCCTGCACCTGAAGCACGTGTGCCAGCCAGGCCGCAACACCATCCAGATCACCGTCACGGCCTGCTGCTGCGTGAGTGTGGTGGGCCGGGGGCAGTGGTGGCACGGGCGGGCCCTGTGGCACAGTGTGGGAGTGCAGGGCACTCCGCCCACCCTCTGGTCCTCAGCCTTGTCCTTGGGTCGCCACCCCCTGTGCTCACAGCTACTGAAGATACAGTGTCCCCTTACCTGCTCCCCACCCAGGGCCTGTGCTATAACCTTCAAACCGTTGGGCCTTCAGAGCCACTATTCCCTGGCTTCAGACATGGCCTCTTCCCCTGGACACTCAGCCTCCATCTGTTCTCCACACATGCCTTCAATTCACCCACCCCGGCCCCTCCTCCCTGCCCTTCATTCTCTGGTCCGTGTCCCTCAAAGCCATGTCCTGCTTGCCCCATTCACCAACAGTTGTCATTGTCACTACCTCTTCCCCCAGACCCAACTCCCCCAAACCTGGAGTTAACTCGTTCCCTTCTTTCCCAAGCCTTTTGTCTTAGAGTCATGTATAGGGGTCCCTCCAACCCATGACTTGTTGACTGGGACCAGCTCTCAGCCACCCTCATGTCCCCTGAAGATCAGGGCATGATGTGTAGGCCTTGCTCAGGCCCCAACGGAAGCAAATTGCCTGCCGCACTCCACTGGCCTCTCTCGGGGGGCACAGAGAAGGAAACACTCTGAGGCTGCCCTTGTGAGCTTAGAGGCATGGAGGCCACACAGAGATAGGGGTCACAGACCTGGGCAGCACATCCCACTCTGGCTGGGGAATGTGATGAGCTGTATGAGACTGCGCAACTGTCAGAGTGAGGAGGTTGATGGGTGGATGTTTGGGGTGTGCAGTTCTGGAAGGCTTCCTGGAGGAGTGAAGTTGGGGATGAGCACCCTGGCAGGAAGGATTGAAGACACGTGATAGGAAGACAGTGGAAGGGGAGGTTAGGAAGCAAAGCGGGACCCAGGCCTAATGCTGCGTGTCCCATAACCTCATCCAGGGAATATTTCAGTCTCATTAAGTACGCCATATCGATCTGCAGCAGAGGCAGCCTTTCCAGAGCAGTGCCCAGGCTCACAGGTCCTGGGACACACCCTTTGGGAGCCTCTCCTAGGGCGGCTGTGGGATCTTGGGAGCAGTCTAGGGCTGCTGGGGCTATGAGCAGGGCGGGGCGTGGGGGTAGTGCGCAGGAACTGAGTGTCTGCTATCTCCCTGCAGTCCCACCTCTTCGTGCTGCAGCTGGTGCACCGGCCCTCTGTCCGCTCTGTGCTGCAAGGCCTCCTCAAGAAGCGCCTCCTGCCCGCTGAGCACTGTATCACGAAAAGTGAGTCGGGCTGGGGACAGGGAGTGAGGGCCAGACCCCAGCCCCGCCTGAGTTTGGGACTGAGAATTGGTCAGTGTTCACCTGGGACTGACCTTTGCCTCCATGCACGTTGCCACTGGGCCTGGAGAGTTCCTGAGCACGTCCCATCCTCGGGCGCATGCCTTCCTCCTGGACTGTTGTCATGATCAGACAAGCTGGGTTCGATAAGGGCCGGTGGGAGTTCTGGGACCTGCCCTGTGGGGAAGAGCTGGCGGGTCCAGCTTGGGAGCTAGGACAGGCATACCTGCAACAGCAGCACAGGACATGAGGGAGATCAAAACAAAGTGCCAGGAAGGCTTCCTGGAGGAGGTGATGACCTGAGCCAGGCCTTTAAAGGATGGGAGGATTTAGAAAAGAGGGGATCTTCATCAGGCAGAAGGCATGGAGGGTGGATTCCAGATTCCTCCCCACTTCAATAGCTCATGCTTAAACTCAAGAGAGGACTGGGCACAGTGGCTCACATCTGTAATTCTGACACTTTGGGAGGCCAGGGCGGGAGTCCAGGAATTCAGGACCAGCCTGGGCCACATAGTGAGAGCCTGTCTCTACAAAAAAAAATTAAAAATTAGCTGGATGTGGTGGCGTGTGCCTGTGGTCCCAGCTGCTGAGAAGACTGAGGTGGGAGATCATTTGAGCCGGGGAGGTCAAGGCTGCAGTGAGCCATAATCAAGTCACTGCACTCCAGCCTGGGTGACAGAGCAAGACCCTGCCACAAAAAAAAAAAATTGGGATGGAGGGACTTGGCTGGAGTCCCCTTTGAAGGAGACCCCGGGTGTGGACCCCAGGACCCTGTGCAGGAGGTACAGGGCCACTCTTCACGTTGCTGCCCTGAGCCCTAGGATTCCAGCAGGCAGCTGTCCGTTTCTGCTTCCACACTTGAAGAGTGAAGTACAGTGTGAAGCCCCCTGAGGGGACTCTTCACTGACCCAGTAAATCCGAGATGTGCCAGACTGGCTTTCCATGAGCTTCGCAGACGTCCCCCTTCCTATCGAAGGCAGGGCCTGCTCTGCCGAGATAGGGGAACTGCCGCAGCCACCTCCTCGGGCACACACACCACACACACCTCCCACGTGGAGGCAGCAGCCTGGGCATCTGGCCCTCTGATCGCCACACTGTGGGCCTTCTCGGTTTGGTGCAGGCTTCGGGGAGGATCAGGGCATGCCTCAGCTGAATGAGGAAGTAAGGAGCACGTACAGATCCCCACTTCTGCTGGACTGCCCTGCCATCCTCACCTGTCTGTGCCTCCTGCCCCACAGTCAAGCGGAATTTCAGCAGTGTGGCTGCCTCCTCGGGCAACACAACCCTCAACGGGGAGGATGGCGTGGAGCAGACGGCCATCAAGGTGTCTCTGAAGTGCCCCATCACATTCCGGCGCATCCAGCTGCCTGCTCGAGGACACGATTGCAAGCATGTCCAGGTGAGCGGCCCCAGAAAACACAGCTCCAGCGAGCCACCTAGACTCTGGCTGCGATGATGAGGGGTAGGCAGAGGGGAAACGGGACCTGTGCAGACATTGTCCTGAAGGACGTCATGGCGATCAGCAGCCGATGTCACTCATTAATTTCAGCCATCGTTTATCTTTGAGCATCTTTTCTGTATGCTTCAGGCCAAAGGGGCTACAGAAATGAGTTTGGACAGCCCCTGCCCTGGCAGATGGCAGATGCCATCTGGAAGTTCCACACACATGGCAGGGCTGGTTGAGGGCCCAAGAGCAGGGTGACGCCTCTGTTCGGTTCATGCCTCCATCCAGGCCCTTGCCCCAAGCAAGTGTTTAGGAAGTAGCCCTGGCGTGAATGACCGCCTCAGTCTTAACAGGCAATGACAGAGCAATGAATAAAGGTGGGCAGCCCAGCTGGGAGAAGAGAAAGGAGCCGTCTCGAGGAACCTGGGTGTGGGCATGCAGAGCGAGCCCAGGGCCGTCACCTGCAGCTGGTCCTGAGGGTGAAGTGGGACAGGGGCCTTCCCTCCTCCCCCGGAGTGGAATGCTGTGGGCAAGAGGATCGACTAGTCACCTTATCTATCTGCCACAGATGGATGAACTTGATCAGACTTGTCCTCGGTGGCTGGGCTGAAGGAGCTACCCCTGGCCTCGTTGAAAGGGGCTATTACAGGGCAAAAAACTGAGAGTCGGCTGGAGGTGGGGACCAGGAAGGCTTCTCAGAGGATGTAGGCACAGGGTCATTTGGAGCATGGGAGGTGGTGTGAGGGATGCTGGGGTGGAGGCATCGGAACTCCGAGTGACAGAAAAGTGGCATTGCTTTCACTCCACCCAAGCCCCAGCCCTTAGGTTTCTCCCACAGCCTGTCTTTCTCTTTGGTGGGGAAGTCATCCCAAGGGTCCTTGAGGCACAGCTAGGCAGTTTCTGACAATCCTGGTCTCACCTGTCTGTCTGCAGTGCTTTGACCTGGAGTCGTACCTGCAGCTGAATTGCGAGAGAGGGACCTGGAGGTGTCCTGTGTGCAAGTGAGTGCTACCCACCCCGGCGGAGGCTTCCCTCATCCGCCAACCACACAGAGGAGGGTCCAAATACCTCCCACCTCCACCTGCCCTAAAAGCAAACCAGAACCCAAACATGGCAGAGGGGCTCAGGTTATGCAGTCTCCAGGTGGTCCCTTGGTATCAAGCAGTCACAGAGTCCCCCTCTCTTGTGCCTGCTCTTGTGCCAACAGCAGGGGTGGGGCCCCACTGACACTGAGGTGGATGGCTGTGCCCCTACCTCCTTGGGTCCCAGCGCAGACGCCAAGCTCTCCTTCTCCTTTTCCAGTAAAACCGCTCTGCTGGAGGGCCTGGAGGTGGATCAGTACATGTGGGGGATCCTGAATGCCATCCAACAGTAAGTGGGGCCCCAATTGAGGGGCAGGGGAGGCGGGGAACAAGGCCTGGATTAGAGCAAGGTGAGCCCATGCGTAGCACTAGACACGGCCCTCCCAGGCCAGCAGACAGCGACTCCTCTCTCTGTCCCTTACCCTCAGGGGCCTCTGGACCTGGGGGCCAAGGAACTTCCCAGAAAGGATGAAACCCAGCCAGAGTAGGAGGCTGTCAGTGCCCCTGTGCCCAGCCACTTGCTTTTCTAGCCTCAGTCTTCCTATATGTCAAAGATAGACATAGAAATCCCTGCCAGGCTTCCATCTTGTCCAGAGTATGGTGAGAGTAGGTGCGGGGGCCTCAAGAAGGTCACCTGAGTGTCCGAGCTGGAAATGCTTTTATGCCCAAAGCCAGGCATCCCCGAGCCTCAGCTCTGCCACCCTTCCTCCCCCAGCTCCGAGTTTGAAGAAGTCACCATCGACCCCACGTGCAGCTGGCGGCCGGTGCCCATCAAGTCGGACCTGCACATCAAGGACGACCCTGACGGCATCCCCTCCAAGCGGTTCAAGACTATGAGTCCCAGCCAGATGATCATGCCCAATGTCATGGAGATGATCGCAGCCCTGGGCCCTGGCCCATCCCCCTACCCACTCCCGCCTCCCCCAGGGGGCACCAACTCCAACGACTACAGCAGCCAAGGTGGGTGACGCTGGGGCAGGGAGGAAGGGAGGAGGGCAGCCCCAAGTCCCTGCAGGGGCACAGGATTTCTGTGCTGGTGGTGGCAGGGATGGGGGGCGTGGTTGAAGAGAGAGAAGTAGTCCACCCCCCAATAAACAATCCCCAATTTGCTAGACTTGAGGGTACATGGGCCTAGCCCAGGGGCTTTAGAGCCTGCCCTGGTGGGAGATACCACTGCTGCCTCCTCCCAGCCAGTGTCCTCTGGGGCTGCTAGTGGCTCACACCCACCCAAGTTCTTGGCCTTACCCTCCACCCTCCTGTATTTTTCTGTGATATCTACATTGTCCCTGCAACTTTCCTGCCCTCCTAGGGACAGAGTCCAGGCTCCTGGAGCCTCAGCCTTTGGCCACCAAGGTCACCCACTGGCCCTTATCAGACCAAGTTTTACCCCTGCTGCCACTGATTCCTGGAAAGTACCCTCACTGGGTGGCAGATCCCTCACTGGCATCCCTGATCTTAAGTCCCCAGGGGAGGCCCAGAGAGGTTAGGCCACCTAGCTAGACTCCCATAGTGTGCCAAGGCCAAGCCTCCCGCCTGCTGATCCTCTGACCCTTGCCATCGCCACACGGTAGAGGGCACAGTGACCAGAGAGCGGGACAGCTGGCCTCTGCGGGTGTCATCGTGAGTCTGGCGTGGCTTTCTTTGTGGGCTTGGCAGAACCTGCACCCACTCCGGGCCTGGCTCTCGCTGGGTATGAAAAGTGGTCACGTTGGGGAGTAGCTTAGCAGGACTGCTCAAGGCTCGGGCCATGTCCTCCACTCCCCACAGAAGCCTTGTCCACCCCCTTTCTCGCACTCTGCCCCAGCAGTAAGAGCAGCACATGTCCTGGGATAGCAGAGACTGCGGGACAGGGCCGTATTGCTGCTCTATCCTATACCTGGAGTCAGGCTGCTGGGGCCATCTGCAGCCTCGCCAGAGGAAAAGGACTTGGCTTGTATTTTTACACACTCTGTGTCCCCTGGGGGTGGCCACTGTCCCTCTGGCTGACCCCCCTCCCCTCCCCATCTCATCCCTTCCTAGGCAACAATTACCAAGGTCATGGCAACTTTGACTTCCCCCATGGGAACCCCGGAGGGACATCCATGAATGACTTCATGCATGGGCCCCCCCAGCTCTCCCACCCTCCGGACATGCCCAACAACATGGCCGCCCTTGAGAAACCCCTCAGCCACCCCATGCAGGAAACTGTGAGTACCTCCTCCTCGCCCCACCCCATTCCCCAGCCTTTGGGGTTGATGCCTTGGGATCTGGAAACTGTGTTCCCTCCCAGGCAAGGAGGGAGGATGAAGAATTGAGTGTGTGGGCTCAGAAGGGAATAAGAGGTCTGCCTGAGGCTGGGTCGTGGCCTCTCAGCATCCTTGGACTTGGCTGTTTTACCTAGGACTTCGGATTCTCTGGAGATGCGGGAAGCTTCAGGCTCCTCAGACACACACCCCCTGTGCGTACACACAGACATGCATGCACACGCCACTAGCCCTCTCCCTCGCCTACTTGAACACTCTTACACTCACTTAACACGGTTTCAGCCACCTTGACTTTTGTTCCAAACCCAGGCACTTACTCCCCAAGGATCTGAATTCAGGGTAGTACCCGCTCCAGCAGAAATGCTATGAAGTCTCATTATCTGAAAAGCATTCACTTCTCGTTCTGTTTCACATTTATGGACCTATACCCTTTGTGGCTGAGAACGCCCCTCGTGGGGTAAGGTGTCCTGTGCTGTCCATAGGCCCTCCCTTCCTGTGGCCCCAGTGGCAGTGGCAGGAGGCCCTCCTGTCCTCTGGAGTCTTCCAGTGAGTACCACATGATTCCACTCGGTTTAACAAACGTTTTCTGAGCCATGCTCTGCACGGGCTGTGTGACAGGTATAAGCAAGACAGGCCATACACTAATGGAGCCAAACTGGCAGTGCTTGGGTGCAAGAAGAACAGTTGGGGTTTGGGAAAACTGAGGCCTCCAGAGGCTGACATGGTGTGTCTGAGGTCTCAGTCATTCTGGGCTCTCATCTTGGGGAGGAGGGGCCATCGCTGAGCCCATGGCTGTGGATCCTGGGCCACATCAGCCAGGGAGAGGGTCCAGGTCCCGCCAACGCCTGGCAGTGGGTTTGGGTGGCCTGCACAGGAAGGAGTCTCTGGATTTTACTGCCCTCCACACACCTGACGTGGAATTGCCAGAGCCACTCTTAACTCGTGGAGGGTGAAATTAACCAGCAGGGCTCTAGGTGAGGGAGCAGTGACTTTCCAAACACAGGATTCGAGGAGTCCAAGTCGGAAATAGATGCTTTGTGGAGCTTTGGCCAAGTTTTTGAAAGTTACTTTCTGCCTTGTGGGGCTTGTGACTTCTGGGGGCTTCTCTCCTCTTGCCCCTTCCTCAGCCCTGAGGGCATCCCACACCCAGAAGACATCAAAATCACACCCCTGTACGTACGTACGTGTACACACACACACACACACACACACACACACACACACACACACACACACACACACACACACACACACCCTGGAGCCCTCAGTTTCTAACATTGGAATATGGAGTAGGAATGCTGTCTGCTTCCCCTTGACAACCAGGCTTTCTCCCTCCTGTGAGCGCCACTGCCTGTGTTCTGTGTGGCGCGACCTGAGCCCATGAGTTGACTTTGGAGCCCCTTAAGATGCCCTCTAGATGACCCTGTCCCTCTTCATTTCTGAGCTCTCATTAAAGGGCAAGCAGACCTGGAAGTACAGCTGTGCCAGGCTGGTGGGGCAGGGAAGTCCCAGGTAAACTCCTACCATGCCTGCCCAGGTGGAGGCAGCCACACCCTCAGCAGAGCACACAGCTGGGAGGCACTGCTGTGCCCTTGAGGAATGGCCAGAGCACTCCAGCCAGATGCTCCTGCCCCACGGACTGCCCGTACTTGGTGGCAGGTTGACAGGTGTGTCAGCAGGGCTCCCATAGCACCTGCTCTTCCAGGCCGGAGACATTTCAGCCAGATATGGAGCTGAGAGGCACAGCCGCCTCTGAAGATCCAGGAACTGTCCATCTTGAGTTGGGCTGCACTGCTGGAGTGCAGAGCCCCTCTCTGCTCTCCCAGGGTGGGCACTGAGGGCATCTACAGGAGCAGGAGCCCCCAAGCTGTCCTCTCACTGACCATGGGTGGTGGCCCATTCCTCCAGCCTACTCTTGTGTGTGTTTCATAAATGGGACCACCAAGGTCTCCAACATCATGGTTGTGAGGTCATCCCATTCTTGGGGCTTGGGCTGGAAGGGTACTGTGCTCCCTAGGGCCACATTGGGTTGGGGCCCGGCACCCTGAGAAGAGGCCACCTGGACTGTGGGCAGAGGCCAGCCCATAGCAAGGCCTGGGAAGCAGTTTTAGGAGAAACAGGAAGAGGAAGCTGAGGTCTGGCAAAGACCGAGGATGATGTGGCTGCCCATTCCAAACGCACACAGGAAGAACGTGTCAGTGCGTTCTGTGCAGCCGCCCCAGGATGGGGCAGTGTGAGGGGATGAAAAGACCAAGGAAGCGTGGGCCAGGCTGCTGTTCCAGCGGAGCACCTGCAGCATCCATGCTTCCCAAACTGGCAGGGCGAAAGTGGGGCTGCGGCTGTCAGGGATGCTTGCAGCTGGGGTCAGGGCTTGGTCTGCGAGGATTCCCCAGCTTTTCACTTTGAAGAAGGGTCTGCTTGGGACAGCAAACAGGCTAGCAGGGCGATGTTTACATCTCACCCACCAGACCACAGACAGCCCAGTTTTCAGTGTCCATGCCCACGAGAGGGCACAGGTCCTCTAGTGTATGTGTTAGGCACCACCAGCTTCACCCTCTGCAAGGCAGCCACCGTTGGCGAACCGTCACTCAGTCCCCTTGTCCTTGGAGTCCCAGAGGTGCCTGCCTCCCTCACAACCCTGTTGTGGAGGGCTGGTGCCGACCAAGTGGGATGTCTAGGAAGAAGGTCTGGCAGGGTGTGAAGGTGCCCAGGTTGGCCAGGTGCCCACCCAGCCCTGCTCCTCTAACAGCTGAATTCCAGCCGGGCCGCAGGGCTTGTGCCAGGGCCCAGCTGCTGCACACATTGGGCTGGCAGAAGGTGCCTTCGTGCCCAGCATCACCTATGCCCAGGGCCCCCTTGGGAGGTGCAGACCCAGTCCTGAGCTGCACGCCTGCCCGATGCTGTCTGTCTGTGTCTGCTCTCTGCCGCCCGGCTTGGGGTCTGCACCATGCTGCGGCAGCCGCCGTCCCGCCTCCCGCTCCCCAGAACATGCCCATTCTGCTTCTCCATCCTGCCCTCGCTGTTGTTCGTTGTCTGGGCGGGGAGGCGGAGGGGCCTGGGGGGGCCCGGGCCCAGCTCCCCGTGTCTGTGCTTGTGTGGAAGCTCTCCCCACCTCCCAGGGCCCCACGCGGCCTGGGAGGTCCCCGCCGTCTGCCCCCTGCAGCCTCCCCGACGGGCGGTGTTGGGGGAGAGATTTTTGTTTCTCTGCCCAGAAACAACGTTGAGCCTTGTACCAGGCGGCCACATTTCGGGGGTTGTGACTTCCCTGGTTGTGTTGGGGTTCATTTTCTCCAGGCATCTTGTCGCCGGGCCTCCTCACCTCACCTCTCTTCTCTCCCGCTCTCTCCTCCTCCACAGATGCCACACGCTGGCAGCTCTGACCAGCCCCACCCCTCCATACAACAAGGTTTGCACGTACCACACCCCAGCAGCCAGTCAGGGCCTCCATTACATCACAGTGGGGCTCCTCCTCCTCCTCCTTCCCAGCCTCCCCGGCAGCCGCCACAGGCCGCTCCCAGCAGCCATCCACACAGCGACCTGACCTTTAACCCCTCCTCAGCCTTAGAGGGTCAGGCCGGAGCGCAGGGAGCGTCCGACATGCCGGAGCCTTCGCTGGATGTAAGTTGGGGTCGCCACTCGCCTTGGCCTGGGGCTAGGCCTGGCGCCGGGACCTGCCCGAGAGAAGGGGTGGGTGTGAGGGCTCGAGGCCCCGAGGGGAGGAGGTGGGTGGGCGGCGGGAGGGCTTCAGGCAGACCTGGCTCCAGACCAGGGAGCCCCACGATGGGGAAGTGTCACCACTGAGGGCCCCCGCCCTGCTGGCCCCCGCCCCCCTAGTCCCTTTGACCAAAGCCCTGAGCCTCGGCCCTGACCCACCTTCTCCCCAGGCCCTGCGGGGTCCCTCGTGCGGCACGGGAGGGTGTCTGCCCTCCCCCGGTGGTGGGCTTGTGGTTTCTTGTCTGCCTCTCTGGCCGGGCAGGGAGGGCTGGAGGGAGAGGCTGTCTGTCTGCCTCGCCGGTGTGTGTCTGTCTCCAGTTTTCTTGTCCGCGTGTTGTCCATGCCCTGCTTCCGCTTGCTCCATCGCTCACTCCGAGAGGCCCCCACGTGGGTGACAGAAGGTGGGGGCAGCTGGGACAGCCTCGGGTCACAGCCAGGGACCGCAGGCCAGCGTGAGCAGCGGAGGGCCAGGGCTCCTACCTCGAGGTCTGGAAGGTGGTGGGGGTCACCCTGGATGATAGGGCGGGGCTGGCGGGATGGGACCAAGCACTGGCCCCTCCCATGCCTGCCACAGAGCTGGTGCCAGACTCTGGGAAGAGGCCTATCCTCAGCCACTCTTGCCCTTCACCCCCAACAGCATCAGAGGGCTCCATCTAGATAGGACTCACTCAACTGTGCAGCCATCTCAGGTCCTCACCCAGTGTGCACCCCCAGACCAGGCCTGTGGGGCTGCTTTTAGAGTCATGAGGCTCCCCATGTGACAGACTCCAAGGACATTTCAGCAGAGGGTAGGGACTGTCTGCAGCCCCTCCTGGGCCACAGGGAAGGATGGCTGCCAGCCAGGCACAGGCTCACCAAGGAGCGGCGAGCACTCGAGAGAGGGATGGTGGGTGGGGGGCTGCAGGGACCACCTCCTTGTGCTTACACATGAAGCATGTGATTTCAGCTGGGAGGCCCAAGTGACCCACCATGGGGCCTCCCCAGCACATAGGGCTGAAGTCCATGCCTGAAAAGGGTCAGCCCCACTCAGGCCTCAGCTGGTGGGCTGCAGATCCCACTCCCCAGGCTGGAAATGAGCATGGGGCTGCCCCACACTCGGTGCAGTGACCTGGGTGTGTGTGGCCGCCCGGCAAGCCCAGGCCCAAGGCATTTCGAGTCCCCTCTTGGCCAGGGTCCTGAGAGGCAGGCAGAGGGGGCCGGGCCAGGGCGCCCCTGCATTCCTCACCCGGAGCCTGCCTGTCGGCCACACCTCACCTCAACTTCGTTACTGCTTCTTTTCCAGCTCCTTCCCGAACTCACAAATCCTGACGAGCTCCTGTCTTACCTGGACCCCCCCGACCTGCCGAGCAATAGTAACGATGACCTCCTGTCTCTGTTTGAGAACAACTGAAGGCCACCCGGTTGGGGCCATCCCTCCACACTTTGCCTCCTGCCCCACCCCCCCACACACTTTTCCACCTGGGAGCCTGTGCCCTCAGACCGCCCCGCACCAGAGCCACGGGCTGTGGGGCAGGGAGCCCTCCCCTGCTACAGCCCTCTCCGAACAGAGGGGCAGGGAGGGTGCAAGGCTGCGTGGGTCTGGAGCCCACATCCCACCCACAGGCCCTGGGCTTGGGCCCATGCCCAGCGTGAGCTTGAAGACCACCCTCCTGAGAGGAACCAGCCTAGTAAGAGGGCGCACGCCGATGAGGCTTCCCGGTCCCTCTGTGTGTGCCGATTCCAGGCGACCGTCCAGTGTCCCCAAGGTTCTTCCATCTTCTAGACTGTAACTCTGCCTCCCTGCTTCCTGGCCCGGAGCCTCCTTCAAGTGACTGTGGAGCCTGAGAAGGCCTCTGGGCCCCAGCATGGGCCCCAAGCATTGGAGGAGCGCTGACAGTTGGTGGCAGTGAGACCAGCCTGCCCACCCCCACCCACCACAGAAAAGCACAAACCTCTGGGAAAGACATCTCTCGGGGCCCAGGGGTCATCAGTTTGACCCCTGACCGCTAAGCCAAGATACCCCATAAACACACTCTCTCAGAAAGCAGAGAAAAAGGACAAGATTCTGTGTTTGAGAGGGGGTCCGCCATTCCTGCTTTGGGATTGTGGGAAAGAGGGCCAGGGCCTCCCCTAAGCCAGGACATCTCTGAGGCTTCAACTCCAAGCTCAGACAGGGCCCAGCCTTTGGGGGCAGAGAGAGCAGGGGTGTGCTCCCAACCGAAGTGATTGTGCCCTTGGTTGCAGGGCAGAGCATGTCACCTATCGGAATCCAACAGGAGCAGCAACTTCTGTGCTCCAAGCCACTAACAGCAACACTTTAAAGCTATGAAGTCACCTAGAGAAAAGGAACGTTGCACTTGGACAGCAAGCAAACCATTCTCTCCGTGTGTTCTGTTTTTCTCCTAGTCCCTCTCTTGCCACCTCTCCAAGACTGTTCGTGGGACACCCACTTCCCTCTGTGTCCTAGTTCTCTTTGTCCAATCAGACAGCAAGGGCAGTGTGTGGAAAGGCCGGGGAGGTGCAGGAACCGGAGCCCAAGGCAGTGGTGTCTGTCCAGCCCCTCCCTCTGTCCCTGTGCTCCAGCTGCCCCTGACTGCGGTCCAGGCCATGGCGCCATACACCAGTATGTACCTGCAGGCATGGGGGAGGGGAGCGTGTTTGCCCCAGACACTGCCCTTGGCTGCCAGCTTCGCCTGCCCACTGCACTCCTCCACCACAATCTCACCCACACTCCTGCTCTTTCAAGCAAAAGCAGCCTCTGGCCTTCCCTCCACTGATTCACGCCATCTGGCTTATGGCTCTCCAGGGCCTCCTGGGGAGCTTGTCCTGTGTTCAGTTTGTTTCAGGCTGGTCTGTGCCCCGTGAGCTGCATGGCCTGGGGTGGTGCCAGGTTGTCCTGTCATTGGGGTCCCGTCTGTAAATTCTTTGCGTCCTTCCCGGCTGCTACCTGGGGCCCTTTCCTACTCTCCCGGCCGCTGTGGGTGGTCCCCAGCAGTCCTCTGTGGGTTTTACCGGAAAGGCGGCTCCCAGCTGTTGACTTCCAGTCACTGTCCCAGACGGCACAAGGTTTTCTGTAGGAAAGCTGCCATTGCCCCGGCCCCTTTTTTTCCTTTGTCCTGTTGTCGTTGAGGTTTTTTCAAATAGCGTGGTGTTCAATATGCAAATCAATTATTTTAAGAATCGCTTTTGTAAATATCTTTGTGAATATTTTAGTATCGTCTTTGATAATATTCAACATTTTCATGACCTGGTTATAGCCTTTGCTGGTGTTTTTAAAATACCTAGACTCAGTGACAAAGACCGAGTCTTTTTTTTTTTTTAAACAAAAAAAAGCAACCAGGGCTATTTGTACAGTTGAAGGGGCGAACAAAATGGGTGGCTATACCGGGAGTTGGAAGACCCGGCAGCCACTATTCAGAGCCATCCCTCAGTCAGCTGGCAGGGACGAGCCAACGCCAGGTAGCATGTGGCCACCCTTGCCCAGTGTCTGTGGCCTGGCAAGTGGCCACGCTCTGTGTCGGACCATCTGGGAATTAAGCTCCAGACAGACTTACAGATGCCTTCCTTAGGAGTTCTTGCTTCCTGCCTTGATACTTTGCCCCAGAAAGGCCTGGGGTTCATTCTGGTTCTTATCAGGGTGTGTCCACACTCTGCTCACAGGCGGATCCACAGCTTTCCAGTGCAGAGTCAAGATGCTCCTTGCAGCCCAGACCCCGGTCACCTCCCACAACCATCTCTGGGCTCAGCACCTAAGGCGGGTTTCCTGGGTCCCCTCTCCAGCAAGCCTCCACCAGCAAGCTCAGCCCAGAGCTTCCCTTCTGGCCGGCTCTGAACTGTGCGTGGTGCCTACAGCCCACACCCCACGGACAAGCTCTTCTGCAGTGCTCTTGGAGGCAGGCCAGGGTGTGAGGGAGGTGCAGAAGCACCTGGGGTGGGAGCAAGCCCCTGGTGGTGACAGATGCAGGTAGACGACGCCCATAAGCAGAGATGGTCCTGAGCTCTGGAAAGACCCTTCCCCGATCCTTTTGGACGACTACTTGGAGCCATAAGTGACCTCAGCAAAAACGAGGCCTCTGCAAGCCACTTTTCCATGCCAAGCATCCACCCGGCACACAGACATGTTTCTGCCACCACTCCGTGAGATGGACAGGGAGCCAGCAGGCAGGCGGGAAGGGCCACGTACAGGCAATCACCCCCATCTTCTTGGTTTGAAGCTTTATCCATGTATCATGTTCCCTGTAGCCATTTTATTTTTTAAGAAACTGCTAATACTTTCTCCCTAATGGAAGCCCTGACCCCCCAGAGAGCTACAGGTTTGCTCCCGAAGGGCCTCGGGCCTGACTCGTCCACACAGGGCTGTGTCAGCAGCAGCGACTCAAGGGACGTGTGTACATATGTAAATGAGAAATAGAGACGTGTCAACAGATGCATTCATTTCTCTCGGAATGTGTATTGTTTTTATTTTGCAAAACAAAAAAGAGCTTGGAACTCCATCACGTGGAAAAACTAGATCCTGTTGGTTATAGCATTTGTGAGTTCTCCACGTCTGTCTCTCTCGCTCATGTAATATACTCTGACCCTGCGTGGAAAGGGATTTTTGTTCTGTTTTTATTTTACCTACATGTACTATTTAGCTTCAGTGTACTAGTCCTGCCACCTGTGTATTTTTAGGGTGCTATGGAAATAATGAAAAGAAACGGGGATTTCAGAAGAAAATTGTAACCAAATTCATACTTTGTATAATTTTTGATATCATGATCACAGGTGATTCACACGTACACACGTAAACACACCCACCAGTGCAGCCTGAAGTAAATTCCCACAGAAAGCATCATCGTCTTTGTACATCGTATGTACAATGCAATCATTTCATACTTTAAACTGGTCAAAAAACTAATTGTGATTTCTAGTCTTGCAAAGCTGTATGTAGTTAGATGATGTGACAACCTCTAATATTTATCTAATAAATATGTATTCAGATGAAACCTGTATATTAGGTGTTCATGTGGTTATTTTGTATTTAAAGATCAAATTATTTGACTATTGCTAGACATTTCTATACTCTGTTGTAACACTGAGGTATCTCATTTGCCCATGTTAATTTTTTTCTAAATAAATGGACAAAAACGAAGGTTTGGCGAATTAGCTATTTTGTGGATGTTAAGGAGTGGTTTGGGTGTTTTTGCTTTTGTTTTAAACCACCACGCCCGCCGTTACCCTCTGCACACACAAGAAAGCAGGCGGTTGGTTTGGGAGTGGAGTTGGAAGAGCCCCTGTCCTTGGGGGTCCCTGGAACCAGCTCCTGGTGAGGCAAGTGCAGTGTGTGGCTGGATGGTGTGGGGAATGGGGGTGACTGAACGGGGCCACGTGCCTGCAGGGTGCCAGGGGCTCCAGTGGCGTGTGACTCAGAGTATCCATCGGTGTCCCGTCTGTGATGGTCCCTTGTGGATTGTGCTGGGTTTAAGGAGCAGGAGCCTCTTCATGTTAAGCCACAGAGGGTGCTGTTGAGAGCACTCAGGAGTGTGGCTTCATGGAGAGATTGTTCACTGCAGCCATGCTCCCTGCTGCTGTCTCAGCCGCCCTGGCCTCTGCCTCCTCCATGAGCACGCTTTACATGGGGTTCTGTCTCATGGTGGCCCTGCCCAGGCCACGGTTCTAACCATCCTTCCAGCCTCAACACCGACACAAACTCACAGCACTTGGTGTGTCTCCGATTGAAGTTTTAGGGACGTGCATCTGACATAACCCCGAAGCCAGTCCCTGCCCTCCCTCTGCACAGCCTGACCTTAGGAGGAAAGCAAGTGTGGCCGCCATGGCCTTCCTTCCACATGGACTATCCACAGAGGGGAGAGGGGCCTGGCCGGCACCCGAGAGATCTCCACTCAGATGTATCTGGGTGTCAGGAGAGTGAGGGGCGTGTGTGTGCAGGAGCCAGCGGTGGGGGAGAGACCGTAGGGGGCTGGGTACCCGAAAGTCCCCCACTCCTGGGGCCTCTCCGAGGTGGCTGGAGTTTCTCCTTTTGGAAGGAGATGGTGGGTGAGGAGGAGAAAAGATTTACATTGAATAATGGAACACTGGCCACTGCTCAGCTGCAGGCACTGCCTTCTGCCAGCATCGCCAGGACAGGCGTCCTCTTTGTCTGAACAGAGAGGAGGGTGGTTAGTGTGAGGGAGAGCTTTCCCGAAGGAGACACCCCCAGCTGCTGTCTGTGCCTTAGACCAGTGTGGTGGGACTCGACCAGCACTTAATTAAAACAGATGAGAATGCAGTAGAAAATATCAGGAGTGAGATCATTGTATCAAGAAACGAGTGTGTGTGTGTGTCTGTCTGTCTGTCTGCCAAGTCATGATGTTAATTCTTACTTGTGGGTTGTGGTTAAAAACAAAAAGTTTGAATGCCATTGCCTTACAGGCAGGAAGTGGGCAGGGGAGCGGGGCAGGGGGAAGGGCAGTGTGCTCCTCTAACTTCATGATAATAAGCAAACATTCCTGGCGTTTCAGCTGGAGACTGAATCTGGGATATGGGCCTGTGGCTGCCCCACAAGGCTGCATGGAGACAGCCAGCCCCATCCCAGCTAACTCCTCCCCAGGCAGTGACTTCCTTCGGTGGCCCTAACCCTGTGCCAAGAAACATCCACCCCAAAAGCCCACCAGGGGGCCTGGCTTGAGGCCGTTCAGAGCTGAGCCTCCCTGCACCTGGGGCCAGACGTCATGGATTGCCTTAGGCTGTTCTTCTAGCCCGCCGCAAAAAGCCTCCACCCTGAAGCCACTGACTGTCTTCATGTAAGGCCATGGGGTGCTATAGCGGGAAGTCATTTAGCACCACAGGTTGATGCCAGGACACACTGGGGTCTCCGGCCTCACTGAGTGCTAAGGGCTCTCAGTGTTTAATGGCCCCCCACCGTTTCCCGAGTCCTCTGCTCCAACCTCCTGCTAACCACACCCACCTCGCTCTCAGCAGGTTACCTTACCCCCACCCAGCTCCCCGCTGTCCCCACGGCTACCCACAGACCTATCTCCATCCACCCTGGCCATATCTTTTTCCACCCGGGCCCAGAGGATGTGGTGTCCCTTCCCCAGTAGGGGCCACCCCTTCCCCGGCCCCCGACACCATCCTCTCGTTCTCTTCTGCAAGAAACCTCACTCCGTCAGCCAGCAAGCCCTCTCTGTGCCTCTGTCTCCCGCCTTCCTGGGTTTAGTGCACCAGGTTCTGGCATTGTGAGGTTCAGCTTGGGCTCAGCTCCGCCCTCGATGGCCAGTCTCTGCTCCTTCCCACACACACAGGCTTCTCAGCCACAAAGCTGCCACTGCTCACTCCCTTTCTCTGTCGCCCCTCATATGCCTGGTTGGTGCCCCACCGTTCTCTGACACTTCTGCAAGCTCACCAATGGCCTCTTGGTGGCTGATCCACGCTGCTTTCTGAGATGACCTCACAGCTGCACCTGACAGTTGCCATCTCTTCCTTGAAGCGCTCTTCTCTTAGTGCCATGGTTTGAATGCTTGTCCGCTCTGCAACTCGTGGTGAAACTTCATTCTCTGTAACAGTACTGCAAGGTGGGCCCTTGCCTTCATTAATGGATTGATGGATCAATGAGTTGGTGGATTCATGGGTTAACATGGGGGTAGCTCTGCTATAAAAGCTAACTTGGCACGCGCTTGCCCTCCTCACCACGTGATGCCTTCTGCCATGCTATGATGCAGCATGACACCCTTTCACCAGATGCAGCCACCCAGTCGTGAACTTCCCAGCCTCCAGAAGCATGGCGCTACATAAACCACTTTTTTGTATAAATGACTCAGTCTCAAGTATTCTGTGACAGCAACAAAAAACAGAGGCAGACACTTGAATTCCACGGCAGCTCCCTCTTTCACCTCTTTAGTTCTCCTTGCGTCCCTCTGGCTGCGCCTTCCTCGTCTTCTTTGCAAGTTACTATGGTAATGAGGTATTTGTGGTGCTTCGTCGGGATCTTCTTCACCAACTGGCCCACCCATTCCACCACTGCCATGGGTGTCGGCTGCCAACAGCCCACAGTGTGTCCCTTTATCAGAGAATTTCCCTCAGCACATGGAAGCCTCCATACCTGACAGGTTACCTGCCCCCTATCCCCGCCACACACCCCTGCCAGGCAGCCCACAGCCAAAATTGACTGCCATAGTAAATAAAAGGCCTCTTTGCTGGGGCATAGTCGGTGCTCTCGAATCCTCCCTGTGGGTGAGGTCAGGGCTAGACTTTGCCTGAGGCCACATGCTTACTCCAGTCTCTCCCCTTCCTTGTTCTGCCTGCCTCCCTCATAGGTCACTCCCAAGATCACTCCTTCAATAAATCCTGGAATCTGCGTGCTTGTCCTAGGCTCTGCTCCTATCCAGATCCAAGATAGTGGGTGCTGGGAATGGGTCTGGGAGGCAGACCCTGAAGATAGCATGCTGGAGAGGTACTACTGACCAGATGACAATGAGGAAGGCAGGCGTCGGGTGGCCGTGTGCACCTGTGGTGAGCTGGGATGGGACACAGGTGAGAGCTACGCCAGCTGCAGCAATGTCTCTGGCATCTGTAAAGTACCACCAAAGAATAACTATGAAGACTATGGACTTGCTAAATGTGGCTATTGCTAAATGTCACCGATGCATTGAAGAAAGAAAATTATGGTTACAGATACTTCAGTGGCGATTTAGAGTGTGAGAGTCAGAGGAAACCTCTTGGCAGGAAGCAGTGGAAAGCGCTTACGTTTTGCAGCCAGAGGGCAGATGGAGGGACAGTCAGGCAGAGGACTTACTGTAAGAGCAACAGAACTTGAGTAAAGACTGAATTCTCCGTCAATGCAGCTCTCCTATACCCAAATCAGGCCCCTGGTGGAGAAGGAGACCCCAAGACTTGGAATGAGACTTGACACACCAATGCCTCTCATGAAAAAATGTTTATTATAACCAGCTGACAGAGAAAGGAAATTCTTGAGTTTGGGTGACAGATGGGTCGAGTTGGCATTCAAGTGTTAGCCAGAAATGGACTGAGCCTGCACTACAGCCCCATCCAAGGGTGGCCCTGAAAGACTGGTGAGAGGAAATCCCTCCAATAGGCAGAGATTTTGGCAAAGCACCTGATCATCTTACGGCAAGAGAAGAGACCTGAAATAAGGATATACATATACACATGGGTAGTGGCGAATGGCCTAGCTCTTTATTGGTCAGAGGCCTGGGAAAACAAGACCGGGTTATCAGAGATGAAAAGGACTGGGAAAGAGGCTGGTGGATCCCTGAGAGTGGCAAAGAGTATGACGATCACATATTACATTTCAACACACACCGAAGAGAATCCATTGCAGAAGCGACACTGAACAACCAAGCAGGCAGGGTGACTGCGCCAGTGGACATCAGCCAGTCTGTCCTCACCCGTCATCCTCCATCCAGTGCTTGCACCATACGGGCTCATGACAGTGCCATGGTGACAGTGACAAAGTTATATATAACCCCAACAGCTTTGGCTTCCTCTCCCCAAGTCTGATCTAGCTACTGTCACTGCTGAATGCCCAACCTGTCATCAACAGAAATCCAAGCTGAGCCCCGATGCAATAACATTCCAGGATGAGACCAACTAGCCATTTGCTGACAAGTTGATTATGCAAGACCCCTTCCCTCATGGGAAAGGCAGTGATTTGCCCTGACAGGATGGATGCCTATTCTACGTATGCGTTCGCCTCTTTT
Organism: Cheracebus regulus; assembly: GCA_963574635.1. Lineage (NCBI taxonomy): Eukaryota > Metazoa > Chordata > Mammalia > Primates > Pitheciidae > Cheracebus > Cheracebus regulus. The sequence continues at coordinate 9,460 of CAUYQU010062136.1, read as the reverse complement.
TCCAGTGGAGCCTTAGGCCATTGGCAATGGCTCACCAAGCGTCTGATTCACTGGGGCTCTTAGTCAACATCACTGTGGACCAAGAGAGCTGAGTCACCATGAAGACTGCATGGCAGTGGGCACGGGACTGTAAGATCCACTGGTCCTTATACATTTCACACCGCCTAGGATCTGCCAATCTATAGGGGATAGGGTTGCCTCTTAAAGACACAGCTGAGGTACCAACTGGGTGTCACACCTTGTCAGTGTGAAGGGCACGGGGTGCTATCCTTCAGGTTGCCCTATATGTACTAAATCAATGATCCCCATTCCCCATTAATAGACAGATGAAATAAGCTTAACGTGAGAAGTGAGAGGATCTGAACATGCAAGGGGTGGGCTGTAGTAGACGCTGTGGCACCCTGCCCAAGTCCCTTCTGCGGGGCGATGCACTCCTCCCCCAGCTGCTGTGAGTGTTGGCTCTTCACAGCTCACAGCCCACAGACCCTTTTCTCTGGAAAATTGCCCTGAGGTGACCAGAGCTGTCTGAACTGGGAAATTCCACCCTCCAGATGTGGTCCACAAAAAAATCACTAATCTAGAGCACAAAGTGCCTGCCTTCTTGCTTTATGGATCTGGCTTATGCTCCAAAGCCTTTGCTCCATGATCCAGCCAAGGGTACCCTCTCCCCAAGTCTCTTTCGTTGTTCATCTCTTCCCCCTCCTTACCCTGCTTCTCTCACTCTTACAGAGTGTTTCTGGGTAGTAGTACCTTTAGTGAATAAATCAACTTCACCTGGCTACAAAAAAAAAAGTATCTGCTTAACACAACAGAAGCAAAAGCCGCTGCTGAGAGCTAATGATGCAAGGGCAGCCGTATGGGCAGGGAACTGAGAGAAGCAGAAAGTGTGACAACTAGAGAGCACTGGCTGTGACCAAGGGCATCTGCCTCTCTAGGTGTTTGTTGCCAAGTGAGAATGCAGCCCCAGCTGTTGCTAGACCTTCTGATTTTCCAAGAGAATCTAGAAATGCAGGGTTTTCTTGCAAATAAGCAAACAAAAATAGGTACAGACACCTATGGCCCAAATAAAGTCCAGATGTGAGCTGCATCTTCCTCGATGGCCCCCAGTCCCTGACCTCTAACTCAGGGCCACATGCTGGTTTAAGTGGCAGAACTGAAAGGCAGCCCAGCCCCATGAGACTCCAGAGCCTAACCACCAAGTTCTATACCTATAGATTAACTGGAGAGATCAATCCCTGCCTAAAGCCCTTCAGAGGTACTCATGGTCTGCAGATCCCAAGACCGGACCCATCTTGCACCATCCCCAGCCCTGGATGTACTGTCTTTGGCCACCATAACACACTACCCTGTTCTCACGTCCATATCTTTGCCAATGTCTGCCCCTCCTCCTGGAATGCCCTCTAGACTTTTGGGAATGCCTGTGTACCCTTATCCTCCTTTCCTGGAAACTGCCATCTGCCGCTGCAGAAGGGCAGTCATGTTTGACCCACAAGACCAAACCCCACTTGACTTCAGCCCATTAGACCAGGAGGGACACATGTCCCGAAGGACTAGCTGGCCAGTGACCAATCATATTACTCCTGCCCCAATCAAGAATCTGGCCTGAGGCACTAAGACCGCAGCTGGCCATTGTTGCCCGGGTTGAATCTAAGGCCTGACCTGCCTTCTGAACTCTTTCCCTGCTCTCCATTGATCTCTGTGACTAGGCTCAGTCTTTGTCTTTGACTTGTTCCCTCCCCTCCAGGCTGCATGATTTCCCTTTTTCTTTCGATGACTTTGCTTATATCAAAAGTTAAGTCTTTTGTCGACCTTGTCACAAGAACAAAAGGAGGGAGCTTTCTAGCTTTTAACTGAAAGAATGTCAGTTACAATGGGAATATATGTCAAACAGAGACAGGCGCCCAGCTTTGGTGGTCTTGAAAGCCCTCTCTACCTATTTCTACTGCTTATTATCCAGGGCCGGGCATCTTCCCTTCGTCACCCAGGGCCCGGTGTCATCCCCTCACCACCAGGGACCTAGTAGTCTTCCCTGGAGCTAGTGTCTTCCCTGAGAGGCAGGACTGACCGGCCCTGCCAGAGTGCTGCTGGTGACATCACAGAGACTGCAGGTCTCGTCTTTGGCAGCTCCCCAGACTCTCTGTGGTTTGGTTTTGTAGCTGACACTCGAGCCTGACACTCACAGCTTCCTTCTGGAGTGAACATTTGACATCCGGCCTGCCTGGCACCCCTCCCTTCTTCCGGGAACTGTACTAGCTTCCTTTGGAGGATGGCTCTACCCCTCTTCCTGCCCCCTCTCTGACATGTGAGCCAGGCTATGCTGTTGTAATAAGCACTGAACTATCAGCGGCTCAGGACAATGCCCATGACACAGCCCAATGTGAATGCCCCTGGTTGGTCACTCACTAACCTAAGCCCTTCTCATCTGGTAGCTCTGCCCTCCTTAAAATTGTCTGCATTCGGCTGGAAGATGAGGAAAACCAGAGGAGTGAGTATCCCACAGGGAGCAAGTTTATGGGCCAGGCCCACATTTATTGGCTAGAGTTCAATCTCATGACGTGATTGACCTACAATTTCACAGTTAGCTACACCTAACTGCAAAGGTAGCAGGGAAGGCCTTCAGAGAGAAGGCAAAGATCCAGGGAAAGACAGACCAGCTTTGTGCCTAGACAGGAAATGGAGTCCTAGGGAAAAAGATTCTGTTTGGTCCAGCTGAGTTCTGTGTCCACTCCCTGGCCTGGTCATTTAGAACTGGAAGGCAGAGTTGTATCAGCTCCCATGGATTCAGTGAACATTTAGCCAGAGTATCAGTTAGGTTTTGCTGCAAAACAAACAGCTATTTATTATTAATGGCCTAAAACAGCTATCATTTATTTCCTCTGAGTCTTTGGATTAAGTGGTTCTGTCAATCTGGGCCAGGCTCGTGTGATCTCAGCTGGGCTCACTTGTGTGTCTGCAGCCAGCAGGCAGGCTAGTTTAGAATGGCCTCGCTTGCATATTTGGTAGCTGGCTTGCAGTTAACTGGAGTGATGTGGTAACCAAGCCATCTGTCTCTCATCACCCATCAGGCTAGCCTGGGCTTGTTCAGACAATTGGCTCAGGATCGTACGGCGTCGCTTCAACCTCATTTCATTGGTCAAAACAAGTCCCAAGACAAGCCGAGATTCAAGGCCTGGGAAAACAGGCTTCTCTTGATAGGGAGAGCTACAGCATCACACTGCAAGGAGCATGAATAAAGGGAAGAAAAATGCAAGGTAGGCAACTGCAACCTACCACAGCCAGTCTCTGCCACATAGTCCCCTGGGAGCCAACACAGCCCTGCCTTCCAGCCCACAGTGACTGGTCTGCAGGGGTGGGCACCAATCCCTAGCATTTTCCATCCTGGTGCTAGTATATCCCAGTCACACCTGTGTCTTTCTCAGTTACATGAGCCAGTGAATCTCCTTTCACAGAGACCCACATTTGACTTGGGTCTCTACTAGAACTGCTTTAGCCTCTGGCGAAACATCTGACAAATGCAGCTCCTTACTGTTTGGTCGGCAAGCCTAAGGTGCAGTTGATGGACTGATGAATGCAGGATGGATTCATGCAAGGGCTGTGAGAGAGATATGGACATGGACAGGGCTAGTGCCAGCTGGCCCTTCTCCTTGCCAGGCCATCCCACTCCAAGAAGAGGGGTGAGTTGCCTGGTGTCCACCCTGGGACTTAGAGACTCTGGGATCAAACTGGGCAGGGTCAGGGCCTGGGATCACAGCATTCATCCCAGGGATGTTGGTGATGGGGACTCAGAATCCTGAGCGGTTTTGGACCCCTGCCCTCTAGAATGCATGCTCAGAAGATTCCACTGCGGCTGGATGGAGTGAGACCACCAGTGTAACTGTCAGTCAGGGAGCTTTGGGTGCCAGCAACAGAAACCAATTCTCATCACCTTAAAGGAAGGAGAAAGGATATTTGTTTGTAGGATGTGGGTGAGTGGAGAGGTGGAGGGAAGAATGGAAAACAAACTCACAACAGGCAGGAGCCTGCCCCGACAGCCTTAGCAGCAGGATCTAGTGGCCTTATCTGGCGCTGATATAGGAAGGAATAAACTAACTCCACCATTTTCCCTTCTAGGTGTCATATCCTGCCAGAGAGCATCTGATTGGTCAAGCTGAGGGCATAGATACACTGCCCCCCACCCCACAGACCTTTTCTTCACTGGTGGTGAGAGAAAAGGGTCTGGTGGAAGGTGTCTCAGGGACTCCTTTAGTTTATTCCAAGGATTAGCAAACTACAATTTTGGGGTCCAAATCCAGCCAAGGTCCTGTTCTTATGGGCCCTGAACTAAGAATCAATTTTATATTTTTAAGTGATTACACTTTAAATGATAGTTTAAGTACCTACATCATAGCCTCAATTTTGCCTCTTTGCCCACAAAACCTAAAGTACTGATTATTTGGCCCTTTAGGAAGAAATGTGTAGACCCCTGGCTTATACAGTAGGGCTTAGTCATCTGAATATATTGATCCACGAAGACAGGAAGGGCAGCCAGACATGGCGGAGACTGTGTGAGTTTGTGTGTGTGTGTGTGTTTCCATGTGTGTATCTGCATGTCTATGTATCTGTTTCTGTATCTGAGGTCTGTGTGTGACTGTATCTGTGTGTGTCCCCGTGTGTGTGTCTGTGTCTCTGTATGTGTCTGTATGTGTCAGGAGGGCTCCTTGTGTGTGTCTGTGTGTGTATATGTCTCTGTGTGTGTCTGTGTGTCTCTGTGTGTGTGTCTGTGTATTTGTGTGTCTGTGTGTCTCTGTATCTATGTGTCTGTGCATGTGTGTATATCTGTGTGTGTGTCTCTGTGTGTGTGTCTGTGTGTGTATCTGTGTGTGTTTCTGTGTATATCTGTGTGTCTGTGGGTGTGTCTCTGTGTGTCTTTGTGTTTCTGTATCTGTGTGTCTGTGTATGTGTCTCTGTGTCTGTGAGTCTCTTTAGGTGTGTCTCTGTGTGTCTGTGTCTGTATCTATATGTCTGTGTGTATCTCTGTGTGTCTGTGTGTGTCTCTGTATGTATCTGTGTGTTTCCCTCTGTGTGTGTCTGTGTGTGTGTGTCTGTTTATGTGTGTGTGTCTCCATGTGTACCTGTTTGTCTCTGTGTGTGTCTCTATGTGTGTCTGTGTGTGTGTCTGTTTTCTGTGTCCATGTGTGTCTGTGTGTATCTGTGCACGTGTGTCTCTCTGTGTGTCCGTGTGTTTCTGTATCTGTGTGTGTGTGTCTGTGTGTGTGTGTGTGTGTGTGTGTGTGTCTTCAAACTGAGATGTCTCCCCACCAGCTCTGCCATCTAGGAGGAAACCCAGGAATTAAGGTGACATGATTTGGACAGCATGCTCTTCATTGTCATTGTCTGGTTAATGGAAGCAATGCTTTGCAGTGCAATTCAGAGCAGGAAGGAGTGGGAGCTTTGTAAATGCAGAAAGTCAGGGTTACCGTCAGGAAAAGGGTCACGTTGATGTAAAATGGAGAACGTGAATATTTCTTATAGATCTGGTCACCTTCATCCACCATGTGGGAAGTCCTGCTCTCCGAAGCAGCCGTGTAGAAAGATCTCATGGAGTGATCATATGGAAAGTGAGAGCTGCTCAGTGGGCCCTGCTGACTGAGTCTTTCCAGCCTGGGCCTCAGACCTGCGAGGGAAGAAGCCTCCAAGATGACCCCTGCCCAGCCACCATCGGGCTGTGTGCCACCTCGAGGAAGAACCATATAGCTGAGTCCAGTAAAGCTCCAGATCCCTGAGCAGAATCTGCAGTTGTCATGGTTTAAAGCTGCTGTTCGGGGCTAGTTTGCCATGCAGCAATAGAAATCCAAACCACCACCTTGGAGGAAATTCATCTCTGCTGCGCAGGATGTGCTGAATCTGGAGACATTTGTCAAGAGCACAGGCTCAGGGAATGGAGGCATGGGGGTGAACCCTCTCCATCCTCTCCTGGGAACCCCCAGGACCATCCAAACAGGATGACTGGGCTCAATGATAGTGTGAGGACCCAGAAGGGCCCAGGCTTTCATCACGGCTTCAGGGAATGGTGGGGTGTCCCAGGGAAGAGAAGAAAGGGATGGATGGTGAGAAGAGATGGAAGCAGTGCGAGGGAACTGTGGAGAGCTTTCCATGGGTGCGACGAGGTCCCCATCATCCACTTGGCAAAGGACACATCCCTCCTGTTTGTGAGGAGAGCATTCTGGTGCTAGGATGGGCACCTTGCCCAATTGCTCCTGCCCCGAAGTCTCTGAGACTTTAAAACCATCACCCAAGCCCGAGCATGGTGGGTCATACCTGTAATCCCAGCACTTAGGGAGGTTGAGGTGGGAGGATGGCTTGAGGCCAAGAGTTCAAGACCAGCCTGGGCAATGTAGTGAGATCCTGTCTCTACAAAACATTTTTTAAAAAAACTGGGCATGGTGGCACACATTTGTAATCCTAGTTACTCAGGAGGCTGAGCTGGGAGGATTCCTTGAGTCCAGGACTTTGAGGCTGCAGCAAGCCGTGATTGTGCCACCGCACTCCAGCCTGGGCAACAGAGCAAGACCCTGTCTCAGAGCAAAACAAAACAAAACAAAACAAAAAACTATCACCCAGCCCCATCTTGGGGAAAGGTAGGGGAGACTCTGGAGCTGTAAGTCGAGGAGAGATTCCACTGGGTCCAGAAAGGAGGCAGCTTCTCCTCTGCTGTGGCCTCTCAGCTGAGCAGGGCTCCTGCCCCAAGTGTCATGCAGATGGACAAATGAGAACATTTGACCTCCTTGACTCCAGGGGCGGAGGGGGCTGGAAGGAGACTAGGGCTCCTTCTGTATGGAGGGCCTAGGGCTTGGTGCTGCTGGAAGGGGAAGAGCACCAGCAGCCACTGGGGCCATTTGGATAATGGGGGTGCCCTCCCCTCTGGCCATTGCCAAAAGCCAGAGACAGGAACAGGAACCCGAGGTGGGCGATCTCACCAGCCCTCAGGGGCTTCACGAAGAAAGAAGCTGGAAAGGCCTGAGGATGCAGGTGGCAGAGAGGCCCCAGAGGCCCCAGGCTGCCCACTGAAGATCAGCCCCCGCCTCTGTTGCTGTCAGACTAGACCAGACGGACACAGTGCAAAGAGGAGCCAGGCTTGGAGGAAAGTAGCACCTCAAGGGCTTTGAGCCACCGTCACCCCGTGAGCATCAGTCATACCATTAAGGAGGCCTCGCAGGTCCCCCTCCCACACTTCCCATGTGACTGCACACCTCCTGAGAGAGGGAGCCCGGAGGATGACTTCATGCTCAGGTGCTGGTGACACACCTGAGCTGGGCCGAGGGCACAGAAGGAAGCTGGGGAGACATGCTGCTGCTCCTTGACCATCTGCCACATGTTGCCTAGCCCAAGGGATGGAAACATAGGAAACCCTGAAATGGTAGCCCACAGGGCCATGTGGTTCCTGCAGGGCCTGGAATCACTTCCTGGTATGGTGACATCAATCCTTGGCCCTTAGAGTCTGCCCAGGACAGGGAGTGAGAGAAGCCAGCTCCCATGTTTCTGTAGCCATGTGGCCTCATGCACTCTCAGGGCCTCTTTGCCTCACTGGGGCAGTGGGCATCCTGCCTTCACATCTCCTCTCCACAATCCCCACTTGCTGAACAGAGCAGGTGAGCCAGCAGATGAGACCAGGGCTGTGAGACGGCTCTATGGACTATGGGGGATGGTGTGTACAGAGGACACACCAGCTTTGCTCTGATGCCCAGCAGAGGCAGACCTGGCCCTTACCCTCACGAAGTCCCAGCCTCATCAGGGAGATCCACTGTTGACCTGTGGAAGTCCAAATGGGTCAGTGTTGAAAAGGAAGTGCATACAAGGCACTGTGGAAATGTGGAGAAGGCTGGCAGGCAGGGGCTGGGGCACCGGGCTTCAGGTGGACGGAGTGCTCAGTTATTATTAATTCCTGCACGCCATGAGGGATTGAGTCTGTTTTGCTTGCTGCTGTGTCCCTAGTGCCTAGAATAGAGCCTGGCATACAACAGGTGCCTAATAATTGCTTGTTGCATGAATGAATGGATGAATGAACAAGAGAGCGGGAAGGAAGGCTGTCAGGTGAGCTGAACCATGAAGGGTAAGTTAGAGGTGAGATGGGACCGACAGTCTAGGACACAGGAACAGGAGATGCAGGCACTTGAGGCCCACGGCAGAGAGTGTATCTAGAAGTGGCGGTTTCCACGGGGCCTGTAGGAGAGGAAGACAATGTGGGGGAATCTGGGTCTGGGGATCTGGGTCTTTATTCTGAGGACACTAAGGAGCTATAGGGGGTAGCCTGCTAATTAGATGTGATGGGTTTGGTTTTTCAGAGAGTGTCCAATTCAATGGTTTTTAGTATACTCACAGACTTGTGAACCACCACAATACATTTTAGAACATTTTTTAAATCTTTTTTTTTTTAATTAAAGGGACTAGATGATTAGAAGCAAATTTTAGAACATTTTTATCACCCCAAATAGAAATCCCACACCCACTGGCTATCATCCTCCAACTTCTTAACCCCTCAGCCCTAGAAAAGCAGCAATATATTTTCTGTCTGCATGAATTCCCCTGTTTTGGACATTTTATGTTAATGGAATCATATGCAAGGTAGTCTTCTGTGACAAGCTTCTTTCAGCAGATGTAACATTTTCGAGGTTCATTCCTGTCGCATAACAGTACCTCATTTCTTTTTATTGCCAATTAGTATTCCATTGTGTGGATTTACTACTTTTTGTCTGGCCATTTGCCAGCCGATGGACATTTGGGATGTTTAGAAGTGGTTTTTTAAAAGATCCTCGGAGAGTTAAAATTAACAAGATTAAAAATACCTAGTGCTGGCATGGATGTGGAACAACCAGAACTCTCATACATTAGTGCTGGGTGTCTATGATGGTACGACCACTTTGGAAAAATCTGGCAGCTTCTTATAAAGATAAACGGATATTTACTATATATCCCAGACATTTAACTTATAGGAATTTACCCAAGAGAAATGAAGACATAGCCACACAAAAACATGTACACAAGTGGTCAGGGCAGCATTATCCATAATGGTAAAATCTGGAAACAGTCTAGTTGTCCATCAACATGAGAATGAATAAACAAATTGAGTTATGTTTATGAAATCAAAACTTATCCAACAGTGAAAGTCACAAAAGATGGATGAAGATGAAAAGCAGAGTGGGTGAAAGAATCCAGATATAAAGGAGTATTACTCTGTAATTATTTAAAAATTCTATTTTATATGAAGCTTAAGAACCCACAAAGCTGATTTCTGGGAAGCAGAAGTCAGCACAGAGGTTTTTTGGGTGTAGGCTGGGTGATTGGAGGTAGGGATACAGAAAACTTTCCAAGGTGATTGAAATATTCTATGCCTTGATGTGACTGGGTATTGGTTGCACAGGGGTATGCATTTATCAAACCTTTTTCTTTTCTTTTTTTTTTTTTTTGTGATGGAGTCTTGCTC